>LPNX010518471.1:443222-552697 GCA_001517045.1 Pseudotsuga menziesii
GGGGTTGATAGCTCGTATTAGTAGCCAGTTCGGTCCCCACCAATCTGAACAGTTCCTGCCAAAAGGCACCTGTGAACCTGCTATCCCGATCACTGACAATGGTCTTAGGCAACCCGTGCAACCTGAAAACTTCCCTGAAAAATAACTCTGCCACCTGAGCTGCTGAGTAGTCTGATGGTATCGAGAAAAAGTGTGCAAACTTGGTCAGTCTGTAAACTACCACATATAAACAATCTCGCCCTTGGACCTTGGGAAAGCCTGTAATGAAGTCCATGGAGATGCTCTCCCACTTCTGTTCTGGAATCGGTAGTGGCTGGAGTAGCCCTGCTGGATGTGTGTTCTCAACCTTGTTTTGCTGACCGATGCTACATTCCCGGACATGCTGCATAATTTCCGCCTTGAGGCCCTTCCATGAGAACCTCTCTCTGATCTGCCTGTAGGTCTTTAAGAACCCTTGATGCCCTGACAAAGGAGAATCGTGAGCTGCCTGGATGATCTTCTTCCTCAATGTGGATTCGGGAACGAGATATATTCTGTTTTTGTAGTAGATGATGTCATCCACAATCCTGTATCTGTCATCCTGAATTTGCCCGTCCAATAATTCGCAAGCGAATTTATTTTTGGAGTATTCCACTAAGAGCAATGCCCTCCAGTCTGTGGATATACTACTGAGAGATAATGGGGCTGGACGCCTAGATAATGCATTAGCTACTACATTAGTCTTACCTTTTACGTACTCGATCTCGAAATTGTAGGCTTGTACCTTGCTGACCCATTTCTGCTGTCGCTCATTCAGTTCCTTCTGATCCAAGAAATACTTGAGGCTGTTATGATCTGTTTTAATTTTGAACTTACTGCCCACCAAGTACTGTCTGAATTTTGTGAGAGCATGCAAGATAGCCAGCATCTCTTTGTCATATATGGAATAATGGCGCTCGTAGTTCTTCAGTTTACGGCTCTCGAATGCAATAGGGTGATGATTCTGCATCAATACTGCTCCTAACCCTTCTCCTGAGGCATCACATTCTACTGTAAAGGGTTGTGAGAAGTCTGGCAATGCTAACACTGGGCAAGAGCTCATGATAACCTTCATCTCCTCGAAAGTTTTCTGCGCTAAGTCTGTCCAAGTGAGTGCCCCCTTCTTGGTGAGATCTGTGAGGGGTGCTGCAAACTGGGAGAATCTCTTAACGTATCGCCGGTAATACGTGCACAGACCTAGGAACCCTCTCAATTCTGTCACTGTTTTTGGCGCAGGCCAATCTCTGATAGCTCGGATTTTCTCCATGTCCACCTGTACTCCTTCTGCATTGATCACATGTCCTAAGTACAACATTTCCTTCATGCCAAACTCACACTTGGACATTTTCGCGTAAAGCGACTATTCTTCTAAAATACTCAACGTCTCGTCCAGGTGTTTCAAGTGCTCTTCCCATGTTTTGCTGTAAACCAAGATGTCATCAAAGAAGACAAGTAGAAACTTACGTAGCTGTGCCCTGAAGGTGTGGTTCATGCACGACTGGAAAGTAGCTGGAGCATTGGTAAGCCCGAAAGGCATGACCAAAAACTCATAGTGCCCAAAGTGACAGCGGAAGGCTGTTTTGGGGATGTCCTGGTCCCTTACCCTGATCTGATGGTACCCCGAGCGAAGATCGATCTTGGAGAAGTATTGAGCTCCCTGAAGTTCATCCATGAATTCGTCAATCCTGGGAATGGGATACCTGTTCTTGATGGTCTTTTTGTTAAGTGCTCGATAATCGATGCACATACGCAGAGTGCCATCCTTCTTCTTAACCAGAACTACTGAAGATGCAAAGGGGCTAGAACTGGGTCGTATGTAACCAAGTTCCAGTAATTCCTTGATGGTTTTCTCAATCTCATCTTTGTACCTCTTGGGATGCCTGTAAGGAGTGGTGATGACGGCTTGTGTCCCCTCCTCTAGCTTGATGATGTACTCAAAGCCCCGGTTTGGTGGTCTGCCTGATGGAAGGTCCCGAAAAACCTTTTCGTGTTTCTGTAGCAAGGCTTGAATGTCACTGGGGTGTTGTGAGCTGGTCTCTGGGGGTTTCCTGAAGGTGACAAAACATTCTGCAGCCCATTCTATATCATCCTGTCGAAGCACTGCCTCCATTCTCTGTGACGAGACCGGTTTTGGGGGATAAGTGTTCATGCCCCTCAAAACTACCCGTTTGCCATCTGGCCCCTGAAACTCCATTTCGATTGCCCTGTAATCTGTAGTGTATTTTCCTATAGAGTAAAGCCACTGAACACCCAATACCACATGAGTATCCACTACATCCACTACATAGAAAGAGTCTGTCATCTGATAGTTACCCAAGGCAAAGTTCAGTTTTGGGATCCAGTAGTTGCACTCCATGCTGGAGTTCCCGGCTACTGATACAGTGAATCCCTTAATTTCTCGGTCTGAATACCTCGTTTGGCTACCCAAGCGGAGTCAATGAAATTGTGGGTGGCTCCCCCATCAATCAGAACTCCTACTCTGTGACCCTGCACTACTCCCCTGACCCTGAGAGTATGGAACCTCGGTATTCCAGACAATGTAGCAATGACTCCCTCTGGTGCATCACCCTGGTGTGATTCCTCTTCTGTGGCCTCCTGCTCATCGTCATCCTCGTCACTGTCTGAATACACCTCAATGTGATGTGCCTTTGCCTTCCCTAAGCACCTGTGTCCTGGTACCCATGGTTCCTGGCAGGTGAAGCATAGCTTCTTCCTTCTCAAATCTTTCCCGGTGTCCTCATCTAACCAAGTTTTCTTGGGCACATTCTGCTGGAAAGGTTTCCTGTTCTTGTCCCTAACAGGAAAATTGGTTTTCATAGGGAATTTGTTTTTGGGAACTGAATCCTGAAGATCCCTTGCCTTGCTAATATCATCCTGCAGAGTGAGGGGTTTGTAGGCTTTCACCCATCCCCGTAGTGGTTCTATGACGGCCTCAGTGAATAACATAGTCAGTCTGCTCTCTGACACATCTGTTATCATAACAGCTAGCCTCTGGAACTCTGAAATGAATGATTCTGCGTTACCAGTCTGCTTGAGTTGAGCCAACTCCCTGAAATGGATCTCTGGATCTTTCCTGTCGAACCTCTCCATGAGTCTCTGAGTGAACTCACCGTAAGAATGTATGGTGTTGTGACCCAATGTCACCAGTCCGTGGTACCACCATTCGTGAGCCTCTCCGTCTAAGTGAAGTGTAGCCAACTTAATGGCGTCTGTCTCTGTCATGGGGTTGAGCTGGAAATAGGTATCCAACTTTTGGACCCATGTTCTCGCTAACCCTCCGCGAGTCCCATCAAAGTTTGGGATGGTCAACCTACCTAAGGTTTTCTGCAGCTCATAGTTGTGATTGAAACCCTTGTTGAAATTCCTGGGCCTGTTCCTGCTCTTCATGTTGCAGAAGTCGGAGAAAGACATAGCAGCATGAAACTCATCTCCCAAGTCTGTGTACTCTTGCAAATAAGCCCCATAAGGCTCGCTGGGCTCTACCTGCATGACCGGGCCCCCTACTGTATCTGCTAAGAAGTGAGGCATGGTAGGCCTGATAGTAGGTCTGCTGTATATGTGGGGAGTGTTCTGGATGTTGGTGTATGCCATCTTTCCACTGCCGCTGGAAGATCCCCGCTCTACTGGCGAAGGGGGTGTACTGCTGATACCTGGTTCTGGTTTCGCTGACAGTCTACTGATTGCATTGAGGACTTCTTTTTGTTCTTTCGCTAAGTCTTGCAATGCAGAGATCAAGTTGTGAAAGTCCATTCGATCCTCCTCATCTCCCGTTCCTTTTCACCTATCCGCATGAATACCTGTCTGTTCCATGTCGGAATTGGTATCCTCAAGCTGGATATCTTCAAAGTCTCGTGTACCTACTCTTCCTCCTCCTATAGGTTACAAAAGGATCCCCTTTTGTATTCATCTACTTTTCATCTTTTAAGCCCACAGCTGGCCAAGAAAATAGCTCTGATACCACTGAAATATCCCAAATCCCGATATTTTCTATTTCTAAACAATTATGCGGATACAACTGGGCTTACAAACTGCCAGGCAAAAATCCCTATTTTATAGGAAAAATTAGGGTTAGGGTTTGTGAGATAGGATACACACTTACCACTGATAACTGGCTGAACTGTTGCAGATAAAGTCTGCAAGTACTGAGATCTGGATTGGAGAGGAACTGATCTCTCCCGTCTCCGGTGAATGCTCCAGCAATAAGACGCCCAAGCAGAGAAAAAGGTGACGCCCTCAAGGAAGGAGGGGCCCGATGGATCTGCCGATTTGCAGGGCTGATAGCCTTGCTGTGCTGGAGAGATTGGTTGGAAAATACTGCAGTTCTGAACCCTCTAAGTATGATAGCGACTTGGTTCTCTGAGGCAGCTGCTCACGCCCCTGGTGGTCTGGAAATGCTGATAGTCACTGGGTACCAGAGTATGAAGCTGCTGATAGTCACTGGGTACCAGAGTATGAAGCTGCTGGTGAGAATGATGCCTGAGTTTCGGAAGGAAACTGAGATCTGAAGGCCCAATAGCTGATTAGGGCTTTCTGGTTGAAAACCCCCACTTACGGCTGCACCGTGCCTCTGCAACAATCTATACCCTGTGCTATATAACTGATGAATGAAATGAAGAACAAGTGGTGAACCAGTATGGCTTACCTGGAATAAGACTAGGACAGATGTTTCACTGCCGAAATCCTATTAGCTGAAGACTCCGTCTCCAACCCCAACTGCTGTGCTGCACGCTGTGCTGCTATCCAAGTGCTCCCAAAATAATCAATAATCATAAGTGAGGTCTCCTCTTGCTTTACCTTCTATTTATAAAGTTCAACTGCGCAAAACCTAATCTTTGACCTAATTAGGTCACTTTATCTTCTAATTTGCCGTTGACTTGCATGCAAAGAGCATGGTCATGCATGAAGGTGGCCTTTGGCCCAGGTGGCCCTTCTTGACCAAGTGAGGATGTCGTAGATCTTCTATGGATGGCATCAGTCCTGATCTGATTCCCTAGTTATCAGTAACCGCTCGAACCCACAGGAATCACATAGGTTAGCGGTATGGGCCTCAGGGCCTAAAAGGAAGAGGACATTACATGGTATCCCTTATGGGAGGTGCTGGTATTCGATCTTGGACTTGGAAAGTAAAATGTGTTGATTGTAGTAGGTAAAAATGAAAGTTGTTTTAATTACCTAAGCCCCCACTTCTCCTGCTTTTCATATCCAACTTGAAGTCCCTAAAGGGAGATGACAAGTGGATAGAGGATACACATGATAGATGGGTTGTATGATTACCCTTTAAATTGAAAATAAAACTTGAAAAAGGAAAGTACAACCAACTAAAGCAATGCCTAACCGCACAGCAATCTCTGTCACAGAGATGGTGGTCTGTAACAGAGATAGGTGGGTGAACAGAAATAAACTTGCAATGAAATGAATCTAAGCAACTAGTTTCTACTTCCTACTCTACTTCCTAATCTATTCACATATAGATTACAAGTGCTTATTAAACTTTTGCAGAATACTCTAAGAGAACTTCTCGTTGGGGTTTACAAATATCAGAAAATAAGAAAGAGAGGTGAGGGTTTGAACCCCTTTTGGAACCGGTTGAAGGTTGATGTATTTCTGGGCCTATTTGGGCAGCACCTCTCCTTCACCTGTGCAAAACCTGTCACAAACCAGCAAGCTATGTTCGCTGGAAATCACAGTAAACATTAAGAGATTATCAGAAAAAATTAATACAAAAAAAAAATTTATTTACAGCAAAAATCTGAGTGTAGAAAATGACAGAAATATGATGTTTAGAGGGCTGGAAAATGAGTTTCCAGCCACCTAAATGATGTTTAAACAGCAGAAATAAAAGCCTATACTAATATATAATAGATGGGGGGCCCTAAAACAAGGGTTATATTCCCTATACAGTGAATAAAACCCAGTTTCAGGAAAGCAAAATAAAAATGGCCGAATTGAAATTTTGCAGAAACGAAACCCTTGGAGAGATATCCTTGCTTGGAAAACTTGCAAACAAATCTAGATCTGCAAAAAATTGTAAGCCTAGTGATGAATGTCTAACAATCCCTGCAAAATACTTTGAAGAAAAAATGTTAAACCATTCACAAAAGAGAGTAAAAATACTTTTACTCTCTAATCTCTCCACAATACTTTGTGGAGAGCTAACTAGACTAATACAAATATGCAAAACTAAAAAATATACAAGTTACCTCACAAGAAATGGATCATGAAAAATGTAGACTGCAACACAATGTCCCTCCAAAGAATTCTTCTATTAAATGGCCCAACTAGGGCAAAGCTTCAATACAAAAATGTGGCAAGAAAATATGAGAGAGTAAGGAGAAATATTCCGGCAGCATAACAATAGCATGAGAGATCATGTCAAATGAGGGAGTGAGACCCTCATTATATAGTTGAGGAAGACCCCAACCCCTTGAAGATCAATGGCCGAGATTAGATCTAGATCTAGGTTAAATCTCCACCACTAGATCTTGGTATTTGACTTTACATTCTTCTCAATCAATCTACACCCTTAGATTAATTTTCAATCTATGGCCTGAGTGCTTGATCCATGTTTTCACCATTTTCCACCCTTAGATCTAGGGTTTTGACTAAAGTTCACCCTTAGATCTGCTTTTAGGGTTTTAAGATGGGCCCAAGGTAGGCGCCCCCTCTAAACTTGGCGGCTCCTCCAAACATGGCGCATCCTCTAAACATGTAGCGCCCCTCTTATTGTAGTGTGGCGCCCTTCTAAACTAGTAGCGCCTCCATATTATGCTAGCGCCCTCCATCTTTGGTGGCACCTTCTATAATGGCTAGCGCCCTCTTCATATCATGGCGCCTTCCCTTTATTTGGTAGAGCCTCCACCAAGTTGGAGCGCCTCCTCCACATTGACGCCTGCTTCATTATGGTGACGCCCCTCTAAAATTGGTGGAGTCTCTTCAATCTAGCGCCCTCTATAAATATGGTGGTTTTTTTTTTTACATTAGCGCCCCCATTAAACTTAGGGTTTGGCCATTCATTATTCACTTGGAGCACCTCTAAAATTAGCTTTGACTTTAGCCATTGCTCCAAGATAGACATTTAACCCTTAGTCTTAGGCTAAATAAATTCACCTTAGATTAAAATTTTCAATTTAATTTTTAAAATTTTTCCAATTTTGACTTAGGAAAAATTAAAAAATAACTTGAAAAATTTATATCTTGGCCATGGGGGGGTGGAAAATTTTGAAATAAATTTTCCTAGGCTTAACAACCCCCAAACAAAATTACCATGGCATTATTTGATTTTTCCTTCAAAATCAAATAATATGAATTTTTTGACTTAGGGAAATTAATTAATCCCCTAGGAAAAATTGACCTTGCTTAGACAAAATGGTCTATCTCCTCAACTCCTTATCAGAAAGACATGGGACTCGAAGCAGTGGCTTAGGGGGTTTCATAGCAATTTACCTTGCATTCATAGCCCTTATTACAGAATGCCAGTGCTTGAGCAATTACATTATTACATCAAAACTGAGTTAATTAATCACCAAGGGGTGAAATTAATTAACTAGAAAAAATTAATAAAAAATACAACAACATAACGAAACTCCGGAAGACTCTATACAAATGTCTAGCATGGTCATGAATCATTTTTGAAGCCTTAGCCACCTCATGGACTTGACTGGTAGAACGCCCGTCACCACTCTGGAGGATTTTAAGTGAAAAATCAAACCGATTAAACTCGTTTACACAACAAGATCAATTGGAAAGGGAAAAAACACTCGATGAGGGGACTTCCCTAACAACCAGTTCCATGGTGTGGCATCCATATCATATGACCCATACTAGTACATATAATTACATTAATTTTTCCACGCAAGGGAGCGGACATTTCGTTTTACAAAGGGGCAATTGCCCTGCAGCAGTGAAAAATCCTTAGATTTTTCCAAGGTACCATCTGTACATCTATGCACTTCTTCATGTACATGGAGTTGCCACCTAGTCGAAATAGGTGGGCAACACATGGAACTCACGAAGAATCCAGTATTTCACGACAGTTCCAAGCACATTGGGATCATATATCATTCCATTCGAGATCATGTTCAGAAGGGAGCGACCCAGCTTCAATACTTGTCTACAGATGAATAGGTATCGAACATTCTCAAAAGTCTCTTGGGAAAAATAAGTTTGTATATTTCAGGAACAAGATGGGAGTGGTGCAGAACACTTTCCTCGTTAAGATGGAGTGTTGAAAAGTTAACAAGGAAAGATGTGTTAAATAAATGTAACTGCGAAAGATATTCTATTTTGTATTATTATTGTTATTACCCCTCTAGAGATGTTGTTCCTCCCATTAGGGATATCATTGATGTATTTGGTCATGTAAAGTCTTGAGGTAAAACCTTTGTTGTAAGTTGGAACAGTAGTACCCACAAAAGTATTATTAAAATGTATTTTTGAGTATCCCAAGGCAAGTTGGCCCTGGAAGTAAGGAGAAGTCGGCCCAGTTGGGTTATTAGGCCTCTCAGCTGATTAGTATAAATAGGAGAGGCACCTCCCTCATTTGGACATGTAGAACACTCAAGACATTGCATAAGAGAGAGAAAGAGCAGTCCATATGGGAGAGAGGAAGCAGTCCAGGATTATTCTTGGGGTCTTATAAGTCTTATTATTTGGGTCTTACACTGTACTTGGTTGAAGTCTATATCGAGGAAGTTTTGCTGGGTTTTCTTCCTCATGAGGGTTTCCCAGGATAAATCTCTGAGTTCTTTTGTGTGGTTGTGCTTGTATTTCTTTTAGTGATCCTTTTGTATATGGTTATGATGTTATGATGCTAAATGTTATTAGATCTTGTATAACCATTGAAAACTTAACAAGGTGCAGGAGTGTAGAGGGTGAGAAACACTCTACCAGGTGTCATGGATGTAGGGGTGGAGACATATGAAGGTTTCAGTGTCTTTTGCCAGTTGCATGCAGGAAGTGCATGCATGCATTTTTAATGCACTAGTGTGATTTTGCATGAAAGTGAAATTAGGATTTTGGAAACCTAATTTCATTGTAAAGTTATAAAATGCCTTTAGAGGGAAAAAGTTGCGTGCTTTTTATTGGGGCAGTGAGTTCATCTACATACAAGAGCGCATTAGTGCAGGCAGAGACAGAGGGGGTGCATCCTTGAGAGGAGGCATGTTCTCTGTGAGTGTGAGGTGCAGATCTAAGATAGATCGGTCACATTTTATTTGTGGCAGAGGGAGATTCCGTTGGAGGCAGCGATTGCTTCTAAGACAATCATCCAGCTACAGAGGATTCATCTTATATTCAAGAGGACGCATTCTTGAGTTAAGAAGGGTGCAACTATTGGAGAGAGGGCGCATATTTGAGGATTGTGAGGCGCACTTGATCTAAGTTAGAGAGGGGTCATCAGGAAGCTGAGATTGTTCATTCCTTGATCAGACTCATCAGTAGATAGATCAAAGATTGATGTAGTAGAGGAGGGCACATTTCTAAGTAGAGGGGTTTCATTTTACTGGAGGAGGGTGAACTCCGAGGAAGAGTTCATCCAGATTTGAGAGAGACTTTCACTGAGATAGTGAGGTAGAGGCAGAGAGGTGAGAGGCCTAGATCGAAGAGCAGAGATCAGAGAGGGACATAGTCAGGGGGCAGAGAGGCGCATTCTTGGCAGAGGCGCATTCCCATTTACTACAACTATTCCCAGTAATTCCAGCAGTTAGCAAACTTGAGATAAGTTTGTGTTGGGTATTTTGATTGTACTCGTTGTATACTGCTTATGATATAAAAGCTTCTACCTATCTCACTGTTTTTCCCACAAGGGTTTTTCTAGGGTCAATTAACTGAAAATATTGTGTCAAGTTTCATGTGTGATTGTTGTTGTTAAAGAGTGGTATTGATCTCGTGTGTTGCAAGTTATACTTTATTGTGTTGTGGTTTTATATTCTCTAGAATTGAGGATGAATATTAGTATATTGCATGGGATTAGAGAGAGTTGTGACTGTGTTGAGATCACTGTTTTCAGTGAGCCCTATCTAAAAAATATACATATATGGCCTCCACACAAGGCCTCTCTACACAAGAGAAGCAAGTGGACAAAGTAGTAGAAGAATATTGAGACATCTTCACCTTCCCTATCGGGGTGCCTCTACACTGTCAGGTCAAGCATTCAATCGATCTAAACCCTAGAGCGCCTTTACCTAATGGGTCGGTATATTGATGCTCTATCATGGAAAATGAGGAAATCAAGTGCCAGATTCAAGAGATTTTCCAAAAGGGGCACATTCCACTCAACTCTTCGCCCTACGGAAGTTTAGTCGTTCTTGTGCAAAAGAAAGACGAGACCTTGCGCCTCTGTGTTGATTGCAGAGCTTTTAACAAAATCACAATCAAGAACTGGTACCTAATTCCCTGAATTGACGACCTTCTCGACCAACTCAAGGGAGCCAAGTACTTTAACAAGATTGATATGAAGTCTGGCTACCACCAGGTTCCAATAGAATCACTTGATGTATGGAACATTGCTTTCAAGTCTAAAGAAGGCCTTTTCGAATGGTTGGTCATGCCCTTTGGCCTAATAAATGCCCCAACAACTTTCATGAGGTTGATGGATGACATCTTCTGATGTTTCTCCAATTCCTTTGTGGTTGTATATCTAGATGACATCCTCATCTTCAACAGGAGTTGTGTAGAACACTTGCAGCACATTTAGCAAGTCCTTCACACTTTGCGGCAAAACAAGCTATATGTTAACTTAGAGAAATGCTCCTTTTGAATGAACAGGGTCCAATGCCTTGGATATATTGTCGATGAGAATAGGCTACGGTGGATCCAACGAAGATTCGAGTCAGACATAATTGGCCAACCAAGACAATAATCGAGCTTCGGAGCTTCTTGGGCCTTTCTAACTTTTATCATAGGTTTGTGTTGGGATTCTCTCATATTGTATGGCCCCTTAGCCAAGTGACCAAGGGTGGTTGCAAATCGAAATTTTGGTGGACCAAGTCACAATATAAAGCATTCATCGGTCTGAAACAACGTTTATGCTCAATCTCGGTGCTTTCCTTGCTCGAATTGCAACAACCTTTTGAGATTGAGACAGATGCTTCAGACTACGATGTGGGTGTCATTCTCACTTTGCATGGTCATTCGATGGTCTGTCATATTGAGACAATCTCAGATGCCGTCCGTAAGTACCCCACCTATGTTAAAGAGTTGTGCTCCATTGTACAAGCCTGCTGCCAATGGAAGCACTACATTCTAGGGAGGGAGAAAATCATCCATACAGATTCACATGCCTTTACAGTTTATGCAGACATAAGGCAAATTACAGAATGATCGCTATCAAATTTGGTCCATATACTTGCAGTAGTAGTTTAACCTCAACATTAAATATAAGAAAGGGAGCACCAATTATATTGTGGATTGCCTAAGTCGACCTCCGGTTGCAACACTAACCACTGTGCTCGACTCTTGTTGGCATGAGACCTTTAGATGGTCCCAACTCCATGACAACGATCAAGACTTTGCTATAGCTTACCAGCTGTTGGGAGCGAGCAAGACCATTATTGACTTTCATTTGTAGGATGGACGGTTATGCCATCTGGGTCATCTCTATGTTCCTTCAAGTGAGCGTGCGAAATTGATTTGGGAAGCCCATACAATCGGATGGATGGACACTTTGGCGAGGAGAAGACAGTAGCAGTACTATAGAAGTATTTATATTTGCCTAAGATTCGCCAAGATGTTAGTATCTCATATCTTGCATTGCATGCGTTATCGCCAAGCCAACCATTAAAAAAAGGACTATACATCCCTCTTCCTACTCTCAGTAGGCCCTGGGAATTTATCTTGATGGACAACATGTTAGGCCTTCCTTTAACCAAGCATGGTAATGACTAAGTGTTCGTGGTTGTTGATCGATTCTCTAAGATTGCCATTCTAACAACTTGCATGAAGAGTATCACCGTGGAAGCCATTTCCAAGCTCTTCTTCGAGCGTGTATGGGTACATTTTGGAATCCCACAGACCATGATCTCACATTGGGACAACCGGTTCTTAAGTACATTTGGTTGAGTCTCTAGTCACCATTGTATACCAAGCTCACCAAATCCATCGCCTTCCACTGGAAAACTGATGGACAAACAAAAGTAGTCTCTAGGATGATTGTGCGCATCCTGCACATGTACAACTCCAAGTATCTACTCACATGGGATGAGAGCCTTCCTTATGTTCAACACAACTACATCATAGCCCTCCATAGCTCGATCGACCACAACCCTTTTTAGGCCGGCTTGGGCCTTCAACCATTGGGCCCCATAGATGTAGCACTAGTCTTTTTGCTCGCACAAGCAAAATCCTCCCATGCTTAACTAGAGGTCGACAAAGCTACCAAATTCATTAAATGGATTCAACACATCTGCCAACATGGCCATGATATTTTACAGAAAACCAATGCTAAGAACAAGCAACACCATGATCAGCTCAGGGTTCCACACAAGTTTCAGGTGGGAGACAAGGTTTGGTTGTATTTGCAAAAAGAGTGCCTTAACCAGCGGCATCAGAAGTTGTGTCCACTTCGCTATGGACCTTATACCATCACCAAGGTTGTGGGCGACAATGGTTCTGAGTTAAGTATTCCCTCCTTCCTTGGCTTATACCTAGTATTTTCCACAACTATTGGACCATAGGAGGTTCTAGAGTAGCTGACATCTATAGAGCTCAACCCTAACTACATGGAACATATTGCAATTGATAGAATCATGGATATACATGTTAAGAGCACTCTCAAACAACTCCAACTCTATCGGGTTGTCAAAGTAGGGAAGCTCTTGCATTAAGGCCAGTGGCTGACAAAGCATCAAGTTCAACAGTAGTTTCCCCATCTGATAAGGGCACTCAACGTAATGGACATCGTTGCTTCCTAAGGGGGGGAGGACTGATCTGGATGGACATCGGTGGTCGTTCACCTAATCCACTAGCTCTCAACACAATTTTCCATCTTGATAGTTTTGTTATGATTTTTTGGTTCCCGAACTTTTGGGGCCGTTTTGAGGCCCTAACAACTTTTTTTGGCACGATAATGACCAATAAATAGCCTTTGGTTGTATTGGGGTGTTCGAAATATGAACTTCTTGGCTAGACCTTTCCAACGGACTACTAAGTGCCCCAAATGGACATTGGATGCAAAAGTTACGCCCTCAGGAAGTTGACGTATCAACTAACCATAATAGGGCCCACAAACCTTTTAACGTTTCATCTTCTGGTGTTAGTGTTTTGGATGTTTAGGATTTTCTCATTGATTCTTTATGTTAAAAGGCCCTTTGGCCTCATTGTAACTCACTTCTTGTGAATGCGTGTAGCCGTCACATCTCTTCTTGGAGATAAGTTGCCACCATTCTAGCAAGTTCATTTCACTCTGCATTTTGTTATAGTTCCTGCATATGTAATTATTAATAGAAATTGAGTATTACTGTATCTCTGTGTTTGAGAATATTTTTTGTTTCATTTTTTTTCGTTATAAATATGGATCACTCACCCCCATTATCTATCCTCAGAACTTCTTTGATCTTCTTCTCTTTCTGGTTCTCCATGGGAGTCTTAAACTCCCTGAAACCTACTGAAGACCTCATCCTGAAGCAGATCCACATCCTTTTGGAGAACTCATCTATGAAGGTCACATAGTAGTTGTAACTAGCCAATGATGCCATTGACATAGGACCACATATGTTTGAATGCACTAGATCCAACATCCCCTTGGACCTGCTATCATTTCTAGGAAAGTTCATTATGGCATACTTGCCAAGTGCACATCCCTTGCACACACCTTGGTGCTGTTCGTGGAAGGCTAGTGACATTCTCCCTCAATATTGGTAAAGCCCTATGATTCTATGATTCAAGTGATCCATCCTCCTATGCTATAACTCACACAAACTTTTGCTATCACTCTCATGAACCAAAGCACATACAGGTTGAGCCTTCAACAAGTACAAGTTACCCACTTTGCTCCCAATTACTTGTCTTGTATTTCAACTGGAGCCTTTCGGCCTAACAAGTACCTATCCATCCCGAAAATAGACTTTGTACCCCTTGTCCTCCATGGCCGAAATTGCTAGTAGATTCTTTGTCAGCCTTGGTACATATAGCACATCCTCCACCTTTAATGGACCTCCAAGCTCCAACTAAAATTGAATATCTCCAATCCCCTCTTTTGCACTTGGCATCATTACCAAGCTCCACATGTAGCTTTGAGTATTCCTCTGAAATAATGGTGAAAACATCTCGCGATCCCATCATATGACGAGAAATCCCACTTTCCACGGACCATGCATCCTCTGCTAAGGTGCTAGAAAGACAAGATACCAATGGAAACTCCTTGAACTTTGCAGTGAACTCACTCACTTGTGTGTCTGATGATGTTGCAACTTGTGTCTTATTCTTGCCCTTCTTCTTGTTTGGACATTGACCTGCATAATGGCCAAGCTTATGACATGCAAAGCATTTGAGTTTGCTCATGTCCTTTTTTCCTTCCCAAGTGGAAACCTCTCGACTAGTATTCTTCTCGGCCTTCATCTTGCCCTTCCTTGCATGACTTGCAAGAGCAATGTTCTCTTCATCATCACCCTTTCATTGGCTTCCATACAGAGATTCCTCTCGAGTCTCCTCTTGGATGAAGTCATCCCACAACCTCTCCCAATTAGGAAGATTCTCTCGTGCAACAATCCCTTCGACAAAGGGCGCCCATGTCTTGGTGAAGCCATTCAAAGCTATCATCAACAACTTTGGAGCTGTATTGTCTCTTCAATTGCTGCCAACTTATCACGAACTTGTGTGATCTTGGTAAGATAAGAAGCCACTTATTTGATCTAGACACTGTGGTGCCCTTGAGTTCGTCCATCAACACCATCTTTTTGTTGTGGTTATCACTCTGGTAAAGCTTTTCCAGAGCTTCCCACATTTTCCTGGATGTCTTCTTTCATGACAGATGAGGGATCACATGATCTTCTAGTGCATCCAGAATGACTTGGCTTTCACGTCCTTTTGAGTATGGGTGGCCAGATGTGTATTATCAGTATGCGGGGTATGTTGATGATTAACAAACTCCCAACTCCTATTCTCCATTAGTACTAACGCTATCCTCTCCTTACAAGGAATGTAGTTGGGTGCACCCTCCAACTGATCCTCAAATCTTTGTCCAGTTGCTGCCATCTCTTCCAATCAAATAGCCTGTCAAAATATTATATATATATATATATTTGTTTGTTTGTTTCTTTTGTAAACCCTTGCCAAATGATTTCCTTCTCAGAATTTCTTGTGAAATTTACTGAGTTCAGATCGAGTTATAATCTTGAATAATTAACTTGTTAATTACTAATTAATAACACTAAATATCAACAATACAGAGAAATTCGAACACAAGAAGTACCCTAGAAACCCCAATGGGGAAAACCAACAAACAACTTATCTTTATTGCATATTTGTTAAACAACATTTACAACACTAGGCTTCCGAACATGACACACCGGATCTCAGTCAACTCTTGACTGTCCCTTGCATCAACTATGCCCAAACCCTCAACAATATCAACAAACCTCGGCTTGAGTGAATCCCTCACTCCCAAGCCTGTGGGAGACTCCCTCTCTCAGATCTGATCACTCACCAATTACTCAGTATCAATGATCTTACACACATTGACAATGACCACCACAAGAGATATGGCTCACTCCTGATTGTGGTCTATACAATTCTCCATAGACTCTTTTATAATATTCACTTTAGGCAAATACCATGGTCAATACCATTGGACACCAATACAATTGACCCTTTTACATAAAGTATTACAAAGTCTGTCTAGAGAGTTACTCTTCCAGGCGACTTCTACATGCTAGACACCCCATGTAGAAGTACTTGTCTGAGCTACAAGATCTAACACTCCCTCATAGCGATGAAGGTACTTGTGGAGAAGCATCCACCGGGATCCATCAAATCTTCTACTGTTGCAACTGCTCCAATATGAACTGGAAGATCCTCCTTTTAGTGTTATCTCATACCACGTAGGCCTGCTAAGATGAGCCTCATGCTCCTTGTCTGTCATTGACACTGATGCAAATAGTGAAAATTCATCCTTGAACCTAACTGCAAAATCATCCATTTCAGTTGTAGCAATCACGTGCTTATTCTCTTTTCCATTATTCTTGTTAGGGAATTGGCTAACATAATGTCCTAGCTCATTGCATGCAAAGCATTTCACCTTACTAGTGTCCTGCTTGTTGCCCTTAGAGATATCAACAATTGATGCCTTCTTTGACATTCCCTTGCTTTTGGATGCTAGGACAAGGTTCTCTTCTTCGTCTTCCCTCTCCTAATCTCTACTTTGAGACCCCTATCAAATCTTTTCTTGGGTGAAGTCATCACACAACCTACTCCAATCCGGGAGCTTCTCTTTGCCCACCACACACTTCATGAACATGCCCCACTCTTTGGTGAAGCCTCTCAAGGCTATGCACATCAACTCCGAGTCTGGAATAGTCTCCTTGACATTTTCCAACTTATCCTTCACTTGAGTAACCTCGATGAGGTAGGAGGCTACACTCTCTTCCTTGGCCATTCTAGTGCTGTGGACCTTATCCCTTAGGGCCATCTTCTTGTTCTCATTTTTGCTTTCATATAAGCCAATGAGAACATCCCGCATTTCATTGGCTGTCTTCTTCTAAAAAATATGTGGAATTAGGTGGTATTTTACTGCATCTAGGAGTATCCTCTGTGCCTTTGCCTCGTTCACCTCATGAATGTCTAGATCCTTAGGATGTGTGGGTTCAACCATTGTGGTATTCACAAAATTCCATATTCTATTCTCCTCGAGGATAACTGTCATCCTCGCCTTCCACTGAAGATAGTTGGAGATCCACTCCAACTTATACTCATGCCTCATATTGGAAGCCATAAATTTTCTTACCCTTGCAAAAATTAAAATTTCTGCAAATATGACACCTTCAGCTAAATTGCAGTTCTTGTAGTTGTCAAATTTTTTTTCACCTGCCCTGGGGTTTGCTTGACTACCCGAAATTTTCTCTCAGCTACTTGAGGTCTGGGGGCTGATTGGTGACTGGCAGTTGCAACATCACTCTTGCATAGTGTTGATCTTCTCTGTTGCTGACTCGCAGTTCCTGTGGCTTGGCTTTTTCTTTCCCAACAGCTGTTGGTCTTTCTCCACACTCGTCGGGCCAATCTGCTCCTCACTCAGCCTATGACCGTGCCCTCTCCCAGCTACTTCCAACTGCGAATTTCCTCCCACTTGACACTTCTGTCGCAAACCTCTTTGGCAACTCCTCTTCGTAGCATCCTCCATGTGGCTTCTCATCCCGTGGATTTCTAACTAGCAGTACCACTTCACGTTCGGGCTTGAGCCACTATTCTCTGTTGGCTTAGGCCCTTGTGCCATCACCTTACCCGCATGCCTCCGTCTTCCCTTCCACTCCACACCTAGAATGAGCAACTCAACCAACCTGCTCTCCACCCGTTGCACTGCTGGGCTCGAGTCCTTGTTGGTGCCCTCTGAATAGTTGTCACGTCTGTTGTCTGCTTCCAACTCGAGCTGCCTGCAGTCCTCTCTCCATAGCTTCTGCTGGCCTGACACTTCCACAATCACAAACTTCGCCCACATGAGCTCACAATGAGTCCATTGCCCACGATTTGTCATTGACACCATCATAGCATGAACCTAACACTTCAGTCACACAGGTCCAATCCACAGGCACCCACTGTGCGACCAGCCCTTGACTACAGTCGATGAACCATAATCAACCCAATCGATGGAACAGTAGATGCCAACTTTGTATGCCGTACAACTCGTATTGTGGTTGTACGGTACGAGACAATTCTGCCTCTGTTTTTTTTAATTTCTGATCTTGTGCGGGGTCTTCTCAATCTTGCTCTAATGCCATGTGAAATTTACTGAGTTCAAATATGGTTATAATATCTATTATCGAATAATTAACTTGTTAATTATTAATTAATAACACACTGAAACTCAACAATACAGAGAAAACCGAACACAAGAAGTACCTTGGAAACCCCAATGCGGAAAACTAGCAATCTGTTTGTCTTTATTGTAGATTTGTTAAATAGCATTACATCACCAAGCTTTCGAATATGACACACCGGATTTTAGTCAACTCTTGACTCTCCCTTGTTGCAATTATGCCCAAACCCTTATCAATATCAACAAACGTTGGCTTGATTGAATCTGTCACTCCCAAGCCTCTGAGAGACTCCCTCTCTCAGATCTGATCACTTACTGATTGTTGCCGCCTAATTCACACTTTAGGTCACGTGGCATAAATCTTCAAGCCACTGGGTGCGACCTTGGGCGCAAGCTCGAGCCAAGTGCTGTCACCTGATGCTCGACTCCTTCGTCCTAACGAAGCCAAGGGGTGTGGTCAGTATGAAATGGTTGTTTAATCTATGAAAGTAAAAAACAACAACTATTCTAGGAGTTAAGATGAAATGGATTAAAATGTTATCGACCAATCACTGCAAATAAATTACTCTTAGCAACTTTAGGAAATATACAAACCATTCAAGACACTTTGCAAATTTGATTTATGCAAAAGACAATAAAGTAGACCAATGCCAATGAAGAGATTGCTTGTGTATGAGGGTTGCTAGTGTAGTCTGGGTGAAAGTATTGCAGTGTTTTAGTTGGTAAATTTTAGATTTAATAAATGAGTGATTAAGGGAGTGGGTTAATTTTTGGTTTGGCTCAATAAGTCAAGCTTTCTTGAAATGAGCGCTAAAGCAGATATGCCAAGTGTCCAACAGGGCGAGGCATAACCTGCTTGGAGTAGCCCCCTCGAGAACGAAGCTTATATGGAATTCCCTATTACTCTAGCCATGCATATCCCTTTTTGATACAACCAACTGATCAGACAAGTTGCAACGATGTAAAGCATGCGGGGAAGGAGCCTTTGTCAGTTTTTATTAAAATTCTGAATGTGATATTAACTAACTACTTGTTGTCCGCTGAATGCACACCGTCAGCAGAAATCCTTTGGACTGCTGTTTCCCTGAGTGGGAAAGGTGTGGCCTTAGGGGCAAGCAAAAGCTAGGTGTTGTCACCTGATCCCAGCTCATCCGTTTAGGCTAACTCCTAACGAAGCCAAGGGGGGTGGTCCCTATTAGAAGAAAATCTATGGTTTTTAGTCTACGAAAGAAAAGACTAAATCTAGGAGTTAATATGAAATGGATGAAATTAAAGATTACCAATTACTGCAAACAAGATTTAACCTTGCTAATGTAGGTTGCTAGTGTAGTCTCAGTGAAAGTATTGCAATGTCTCGGTTGGTAAATTTCGATTATTAAATGATTAATTAAGGGTGTGAGTTAATTGTGGGTTTGGCCCAACAAGTCAAATCCCTTCGAACTGAGTGCTAAAGCGGTAATACCAAGTGTCC
Organism: Pseudotsuga menziesii; assembly: GCA_001517045.1. Taxonomy (NCBI): domain Eukaryota; kingdom Viridiplantae; phylum Streptophyta; class Pinopsida; order Pinales; family Pinaceae; genus Pseudotsuga; species Pseudotsuga menziesii. The sequence continues at coordinate 462,674 of LPNX010518471.1, forward strand.
AACGGGGCGAGGATGAACTTGCTTGGAGTAGCCCCTTGACTTTGTAGTGCTTACCCTTTGCAACCTCCCGAGCTCTCGAGAAAATGACTTGTGTGGATTTCCCTATTAAATCTAGTAGCTCGTATCCCTTTTTGATACAACCAACTAATCAGACAAGCTGCAGCAGTGTAGAGCATACGGGGAAGGAGTCTTGGTTTATTTTATTAGACGTAATAATGGGTTGTTTAGATGATGACCGAAGAGTCTCTTTCACCTTTCGAGTACTCGGGAAAGCAATGGTTGGATTGATTAAATAAACAAATAAATTGGAAAAGATAAGACTAACAATAAACTCTCCGATAGAGAGCACTCTTGATCCACCTTTCGATGAGATTCAAGAGATTTTGGTTTTTTTTTACTTTTTGCAATTTATATAAAAGGAAAGAAAGCTTTGAAATAAAATTAAATTAAACGTAGTTTTCCTTTTAACTTTTATGAAAGCAACAATAAGACTAAAGGCTAATCTAACAATTACTTATGCATACAAAAAAGTAAGAAAAAATAGAAAAACAAGGACGATACAGGCATCCCCCAAATGGGGGAAGAGGGGTGTGGGAGCCTTTATCCCACTCGCTTTTTATTGACTTGTTACAATGATTTAAAAAGAAAGGGTGCTTTTGATCCTTGAAAAAAGGGGTAAAAAAGGCCCAAAAATACTTGGGAAAGCAAGGGAATGAAGAAGGGGGATGGCAGAGTTAAGTCTGGATGCTTCGGGGAGCCTAAAACTCCAAATTTCGGCAGCGTATCCTTCCCTTTTTTCGTAGACCTGCTAAAAACCAGCAAGCTAACAATGCAAAATTAGTGGGCAAGTGCTTAAAAATACATAAAAAGAATTACACCCTAGTACTTGCCGAAAAATAGGAAGATTTTATCACTTTAAGTACTAGAAAGGGAAACTAGATCCAAGCTTTTGATCATGAAATAAAGTGCTTCTTAGATCTAATTTAAACAAGTAAATAAAATTATGAACTTTTGCATACGATTTACTTGTGCAATGAAAATAACTGGAAAGAAAAAGATTGTAGTTTTTAGGAAGGAAAGAGAAGGAACTCAAGCCCAAGCTTGAACAAGATCGAGGAGGAGGACGCTTGAAAAAACAAGAAACATTAGATCCAACATATGTGGTGAAGAAGACAAGATGCAGCCGAGTTCCAATCTTTCTCCACGCTTGGTGATCTGCACAGCTAAAGAACCCTTCAAACAAGTGATTAAATCTAGTATGGTAGGTTAAATAAAATCAGAAGTGTAGACGTATAACCAACTACAACATGCAACTCTTAAATCTTTGATAACTATTAATAAATAAACAAATTGAACCTTCAAATGTCTATTCTATGGATTAGCATATAATCTTCTTAGCTAGATAATCAATACTTGCATAAAAGGAAAAAGAACAAAGCAGATATCACCTCGGTAATTTAATTAAACATTCACAACAATGAGAGTTCTTGCACCATCAGTCTAACCTCCAAAGTCTCAACTTTATTCGTAAAAATATAAGCAATTACAAGTTACATGAGCAGAGGTCCCTTGCTTTCGTCCAGAATGAGGAAGAAGGCCTCGTATTTATACAAAAACCAAGCCCCAGGGGGGGAATTTATGAACTAAGGATCAAGCTGGAGTTAAGTGAGCTTGAACTGATTTTGAACTGAGTTGAACTGGAGTGGAACTGAAGAGGTAGATGCCACCTCTCCTACCAACTAACTCCCCAAAGGACACATCACTCAATCACTTGCCAAACAAACCACACGTGCGATCCTTCCTCTCACGCGAATGGTACGACACAATAGTCAATGATTAATTTGAACAAAGATTTGTAAATATTTCTATAAGAGTATGTGGGTCCCCCCAATCCCATTCCATCACAATCTCCTTGGGTGCTAGTGTGAGTCTCAAATGATGTTGACGTCACACGTGAAACCTCCAACCATTAGCTTGCATTGTAGAATATGCCATGGTTTTAATAAAACTCATATGATATCCATGTTTTTTTCAAAATAATATAAAATTTCATAAGTGGAGAGGGGTCCACTTCATGTTTAGCACATCCATGCTCATGAGCTAGCGTGAGCCATCCACTTTTGACGTCACCCTCCCTTTGAATTAATTCGTAACCACTTGCTTGCTCCCTTGGTGATATATCAAAGTAAAACCAAGGTTTTAATTTTATATTTAATAAGTGTGGATGGGTCCCCCCCAATCCCACTCACCAACTCCACATAAGCGTGAGTCCTTTTACCTTCACGTCATCCTTTTAGAAATAATTCACTACTTCAAAATTATAACCCAAAGTCTTAAGTTATAACTTTAAAAAGGGTAGTAAATCCATGGGGGACCCATGCCATGTCACCATCCCACCGTTTTTTAATTATTTTTTGACTTTTCAAAACATTGACTTTTGTGCATTTCTTCATAATTTAGCAATTAAATGCCAATCTGATGCTCTGTTATCCAAATGATGCCTTCTGGGATGCTTCAGTTGGCCGAAACATAGTGAAAGCGGCCCTTGGGCTAAAGATGCTGCTCTGGGCTTGAAAATGAGCCCAACCATGCCCAAAACAGACTTCGGATCACACTTTTATTACATTTTCAATTTTTTTAATTAAACCATTAAAAAATGGCCTAATTTTGCGGGATTTTTTTTTCTCGGAATCCAACGAAACTCTAGGGGGACCTAGTACATGTTCATACGACTCAATTCAAATTCCTAGCATGTTGAAAAACACTGACACGAAGGCTCTAATAACCTCCCAAGGCCGAAACACCAAGACAACTAGCCCAGCTTTGGAGGTGTGAGTGAAAAACTCAGAAATTATTAGTCGATTGTTCAACAACTAATAATAACCAAGGGAAAAAACCCTCTGGGGTAGTCGACTTGATGCTTAAGTTCGGGAAGCCGAGCCTTTTATAAAAAATTAAATGCTAGGATATTTTTTACAATTTCCCTAAGGGGGTATGAACATGTATTTACAAAAATTTTCGAACAGACTCCCAGAAAAAGGCTGGCAGACTTCTGAACTTTGATCATGAACAAGTGTACTTGTTCAATACTTTGGCGGCTCACCGAAAATCCACTAAGTGCAAAATTAGTGGATAACACTACTCACGATTGCGAGTCTCTTTACCCCTTTCGGGATACTCGGGAGAGCATAGCCGGGTTAATTTTAAAGCTTAAAGAAAAGACAAGGGAAAAAGTTTTCTACTTAGTCCTACGACGAATCTCTTTCTCCCTTTTGGGATTATCGGGAAAGTGTGTGGTAAGTATTTCCTTTTCTTTGATGAAATAAAACAAAATAAACAACTAAACAAGAACTAAACAACAAAAAAATCAAAATCATAAAAAAAGACATCGACGCATATCCCCCTAGGGGGGATGAGGAGCAGGCTCTTAGGAGCCTACTCAAATGTTTATTATTTTTTCCAAACCTGAAGAAGTGCACTTTGGTCCTTATAATTTGGATCCCAAGGCTTACAAATTTGATTGAAAAAAGATTTTTGTGAAGAAGGGACCTTCGTTGGGTTTTCTATTGGTTCAATTTATTGAAATTTTGCTAGCACCGCCTTCTCTTTTTTTCTTAACCTGCAAAAATCAGTAAGCGAGCAAATGCAGAAAACGCTCAAAGACACTTTAAGAGTGTCCTTGAACAACCTTCAAAAATTTCCTAAAAATCTAAGTTAAGTGTTGAGACAAATAACCAAGGGAAAGCAAGCTTTCTTTGGGATCTAGGCTTGATTTTGGGAAACCAATATGATGCACTAGATGCTTGATTTAAACTTTAATGCTTTGAAAGAAAATGCTCCTTTCATGCAAACTTAAGATCTATCTTTAAGATGATTGCAAAAAATTGAAATTTTCTTAAGCTAGATCTACTTGGTACGGATGGAAACTTGAACAAGCTTCAGATCTAAAACTTTTCAACTTGAGGATGAGTTCTAAGAAATGATTAGTTCTTTTAGGAAAACTAGATCTACATTCACAAGTGATGGTAACAAGAAAAAGTAGAAAGAAGGGTTTGAGAGAAGGTGAAGTAACCAAGACTTCTTGAATCCTAAACCAGGAAGCTGTTATGAGTGGATCAAAAAGAGACTGTCTTTTCTTTTAGATATCAAGAACGACGAAGAAGTCAAACTAGAATCTCCTTCTTTCTAGAATGAAACACCTGAAAACTTAGTATAAACTTACCACAAAGAAGCTTGTCAAATTTGTAAGGTCTACACTCAAGATTAGGAGATCATGCAAGTAAACAAACTCGACATGAAAAATCCATTAGTCTTCAAGCATAAACACATGTATGAAAGAGCTAGAAAGTATTCATTCAACTCTTCATTCCTATGGATTAGAAACAATCACTCTTAAGGCAGTGAATAAACAAGCAAAAAATGGACAATTTTAGCTAAGCTACAATTACCTCAATGAAGCACTAAGATAAATAACATCCACATAACCAAGATGATACACCCATGTAACCTCCAAATTTTTTATTCATTAAAAGATAAGCACAATTACAATAGCAAAATGGCATAGCTTTAATCTTTATATTTAAAAGAGGAGGAATGAGCCTGTTTATATAGAAAATGCCAGACAGGGGGGTTGCATCCTTCACTAGCAGTAGAAGTTGAGTTGTGGAGCAAAGATATGATCTTGATTGAGTTTGGTGAGAGGAGAGGGCGCCACTTCTCCAAGAGAGATGCATCCTCATCTACCAAGGTGATTCACCAAGCTTTGAGAGTGCCACATGCACACATCCTGAGCCAAAGAAGGATAGCACAATCTCCATCGATGACTAACTCGCTGTTGAAAAATCTGACTAAAACATATCAACTTCTCATTGTGATATTTAGTCAAACACTTTACATGCAAACTAGATTTATGTTCATCAGAGTTATGATTTATTTCAGACTAATAAATCTACAGATAACTTTGAACTTAAACACTCATGCATGCACCCAAATGAATCTGGCTGAAGATAAAAATACACATCAGAACAATAAGAAATTTAGGGCCAAGCCCAGGGCAAAACCCTCACCTCTGTGAGGTAAAACCCAGAGAAATTTTATTAGAGAGAGAGAGAAGAGACATTTACAGGAAAGATAACAGGCTAGAATATTCTGAAAAATACACTGAGAAATATGCAACAGCCAGGAAATAAATACCAGCAATAAATGCTGCTGTACGGCCCTGCTGTACAACCTTTCTTCTTCAGCAAATAACTTTGAAAACTCGTGCCAAACTGTCCCTCTATTTCTGTGCACTGTACAGCCAACAACCAGCAAGTACAGAACCTTGAGAAACGTGCCAGCAGTATGGTTTTCAGTCTTTATCTCTGTTGTACGGCCTGTATCTTCTGTAGGGCCTGCTGTACAATCCGTACAGTACGGATTTCCCAGGAAAAACAGTGCTGCAAACTCTCTCCTTGATTTCTGTGCCCTAGCAATGCAATCTGATCTCTTCCTCTTCTGAAATGCCTTCTCTCTCTCCCACGTGTGGAGTATTTCCTCTCTCCCACGTGCCCTGAAAATTTCTCTCCTTGAATGTGTTTTGTCTTTTCCCCAAAGCTTCATTAAATAGGTGAAATCTCCTTTAGAAACCCTAACTAACTAAAACCCTAACCCTAACTTTATTTCAAGGGTCAAGATTAAATTAGATCTAAGGGTCTTTATTAAATGCACATTAATTGTCACTTTAATCATTTAATGACATTTATTACATTCACTTTATTTAATAAAGTCACTTTCACTTTATTAATATAAAGTCACTTTTTATAATATAAAGTGAACTTAGGAAAATACAAAAAAAACTATGTCCCCACCAAGACATTACAAAAACGGTGAAGGACCTACTGAGTTACAATAAAAATTAACACTCGCCACCTCTCCAATAATGCCAATCAAGTCTCTTTTCACAAGGAGTTAACTCAACATCCATTTTTTTATTTTATGATCCAACGTGTCCACATATCCAATGGTCACTCGCCATTTCAACCAAGTCGCACATTTTGTGAAAGGGACGCATTCTTAAGTTTGCGATGAACTCACTACCTTCCAAAACATGTCCAAGGTGACGCCTTCACCAAGTAATGAGGTCGCCTCTTGTAATGTCCTCTTCCGATTAGGCCTTGAGGCCCAAAACCGCTAACCTATGTGATTCCTGTGGGTTCAAGCGGTTACTGACAGTTAGGGAATCATCTAAGGACTGATGCCATCCATAGAAAATCTAGGGCATCATCATTAGTTCAAGAAGGGCCACCGGGGCCAAAGGCCACCTTCGTGCATGCCATCCAAACATTATTTAATGATGCATGCACTCATTTAAGTCTCCATGCGCATGCATGCAAGTCAACTGCAAATCAGAAGATAAAGTGACCTAATTAGGTCAAAGATTAGGGTTTTCGCAGTTGAAAGATTATAAAAGGAGGATAAAGTGAAAGGAGACTTCAGTTTTGATGATTATTATTTTGGGAGCTCTTGAATAGCAGCACAACGTGCAGCACAGTAGTTGGGGTTGGAGACGGCGTCTTCAACTAGCAGGGTTTCGGGAGTGAAATATCTGCCCTAGTCTCATTCAGGGTAAGCCATACAAGTTCACCATTTGCTCTTACATTCATTCATAGTTATCCAATATACGGTGTAGATTGTTGCAGGGACATGTGTGCAGCCGTAAGGAGCTTTTCAGCCAGAAAGCCCTAATCAGTTGCTGGGTCTTCAGATCTCAGTTTTACTTTGAAACTCGGGCACCATTTTCATCATCGGCATCTTACTCCGGTACAGTTATTAGCTATTTCGGGATCAGGGGGGCGTGAGCAGCTGTCTCTCTGGAACAATTCGCTAGCCTGCCTAGAGACCTCCGAAACTCCGCATGTACTAGGCATTCTCTCCGGCACGGGAAGGCTATTAGGCCTGCAAATCAGCAGCTCCATCGGACACCCCCTTCACTGAAAACGTCACCCTTCACCACAAGCTTGTTTGCTACTTGCTTCTCTTTTATTTTAACCATTGACCCAGTAGAAGGTTGCACACTAGATGTGGTTCTTGGGACAAAGAAAGGTAAGGTCCTTGAGAGTATTGGGAAAGGTGAGGCGGAGGCCAACCTGCATCTTGCAACTGTTGAAATTTAACATGTGTATGATATTTTAAAATTTGTAGACTATAAGAGAGATAGTACTTTGAGATTATAACAGCAGTAGAACATATGCAAAAGTAAAACAATCATCCACCAATTGAACACAAGATTTTTCACTGGGAAACCTTTTAAGGTCAAAAACCCCAAAGCATAATAATTCATCCTCTAAATGAGATGACTGAGTTTGTACATGAGCAGAGATGGTTACATCAATTTGTTCACAGAACTCTGAGATAAATGTAGATAAAAATCAACCCAAGTTTCACAACCTGTGGTTTTCCAATATGAGGAAGTCCTAGTAGGCTTACTCTTCATTGCTGCTACCAATGACTTGTTGCTGCCACGTGGGCTATACCTGCGTGGGCTGTTGACGGGTTGCTGCTGCAACTGAGGACTGGGAATGGTCTGCTTTCACCTCGCTGCTGCTGCCATGTGGACTGTTGTCACCTTCTTGCTGCCACCGTGGACTGAGGTTACTGCTGCCACCTTGCAGCTGCTGCCGAGGTCTGTTGGCAGCCCTAGCAGCTACCCCGTGGACTGCTGCTGCTACAAACTGCCCCCACCGTGAGCTGTAGCAGCTCTTGCTGTTACCCCGTGACTGCTCCTCACCAACGTGATTGGTTGCAGCCTCTTGCTGCTACCCCGTGACTGCTCCTCACCACAGACTGCCCTACTGTGAGCTGTAGCAGCCCTGCTGTTGATGCCGTGAAGGAGAGAAAGGTTCTGCTGTTGATGCCGTGAAGGAGAAGAAGCCCAACAAAAAAGCCCTAGTGACCAGGAGCTGCCACGTTAGGGAGAAAAGAAAGATAAACCCAGCAGATAGCCACGGAATTTCCTCAGTCCAAACAATTGCTGCGATAGAGGAGAAGACCTCAACCATGACTTGTCTTTTTGGAGCAGATGATCTTGGATGATGATCAAACGAGTTGAACTGCTTCTTTATTTATATTCCATCAAACATAATGTGTTTCCACATAATTAGGAAGTTGACATTAGGGCTTTCATTCTTTTTCATCTTTGACCATTGAATTTTAATCTTTTGTGGTTCATTGGTCTTTTGGTCTTTGTCTTTGAGACACTTTGAACTTCATTTGATGGTCACTTGGACCAACACAAGTTGTGCTAGGGTTACTTGGTCCTTTAAGTGATTTTGTGACCACAACAAGCCATCTCCAGAGTTCTTCAAGGTCCCCATGGTCCATTCATGCCCACTCAAAGTGCATCTTCATAAATAAGGGGGATTATTAAATGCTTTATCTTGATCTCCTCGTTGCCACCAAGATCAAGTGCTAGGTCTCTCAACCAGGGGTAGCTAGTCCCTAGAGAAGGTCTCATAGCCCATAGATCAAGGAGAGGAGTGCATCACTTGCCCAAACCCAAGTCTAGGGATTATGGTGATGACTTAGTAACTGACCAAGTGCCTCAGCCCTAGGCTGCATTAGATGACTCAATGTCAATTACTTGGTAACTGACCAAGCACCTCCATTCTCCCAAAGCATGGCCCTTGGCCCTAGGATAAGGTCCCAGTCCCAACTGGGTTAATTTCTTGGTAACTGACCAAGTGCCTCCATTCTCCCAGAGAATGGCCCTCAACCCTAGGCTGAGGACCTAGTCCCAGACTGGGTTGATTTCCTGGTAACTGACCAGGTGTCTCCATTCTCTCAGAGAATGGCCCTCATCCCTAGGCTGAGGTCCTAGTCCCAGACTAGGTTGATTTTTTGGTAACTGACCAGGTTCCTCCATTTTCCCAGAGAATGGCCCTCAGCCCTAGGTTGAGGTCCCAGTCCCAAACTGGGTTGATTTCCTGGTAACTGACTAGGTGCCTCCATTCTCCCAGAGAATGGCTCTCGATGCTGCTTAAGAAAAATCCCCATGGTCCATTCATGCCCACTCAAAGTGCATCTTCATAAATAAGGGGGATTATTAAATGCTTTATCTTGATCTCCTCGTTGCCACCAAGATCAAGTGCTAGGTCTCTCAACCAGGGGTAGCTAGTCCCTAGAGAAGGTCTCATAGCCCATAGATCAAGGAGAGGAGTGCATCACTTGCCCAAACCCAAGTCTAGGGATTATGGTGATGACTTAGTAACTGACCAAGTGCCTCAGCCCTAGGCTGCATTAGATGACTCAATGTCAATTACTTGGTAACTGACCAAGCACCTCCATTCTCCCAAAGCATGGCCCTTGGCCCTAGGATAAGGTCCCAGTCCCAACTGGGTTAATTTCTTGGTAACTGACCAAGTGCCTCCATTCTCCCAGAGAATGGCCCTCAACCCTAGGCTGAGGACCTAGTCCCAGACTGGGTTGATTTCCTGGTAACTGACCAGGTGTCTCCATTCTCTCAGAGAATGGCCCTCATCCCTAGGCTGAGGTCCTAGTCCCAGACTAGGTTGATTTTTTGGTAACTGACCAGGTTCCTCCATTTTCCCAGAGAATGGCCCTCAGCCCTAGGTTGAGGTCCCAGTCCCAAACTGGGTTGATTTCCTGGTAACTGACTAGGTGCCTCCATTCTCCCAGAGAATGGCTCTCGATGCTGCTTAAGAAAAATCAACAGCAACTCCTCTTGCTGCAAGTTCAATTCTCACAGCTTCCCTCTCATTTCTCATTTTACCCATATCCTAGAGTGATTTATTGGCAATATGAATGATTTCTAGGTTCGCTGGACAAATTCCCACTTCATACCCCAGAATTTGTTCAAGGTGGTATTTTGATTGGCTGATCCCCTCTGTTATTTCATTTCCACAGAACTTGCAGTTCAACTTTTGTCTATTATTCACCTCAGTGGGCTCACCATATTCCTACATAGGGTCCAAAGCTTTTAGCATTTTCTGATGGCAATGATTAAACCTAGGGAAAAGAATGGAAATCAAGATTCAAAATACAAGAATGCTGCAAATAAAATAAAAAATCAGATTTAAAGAAATGGTAGATTTCCCATTAAAAGTTGGCAAGAAGAGGGAAACTGATGGACATTGCAAAACCCATAAAAAAATCTCAAAAAACAAACAAAAAACATGTAGAAATTGTTACACATACCTGCAAATATGGAAACAGTTGATGGGAATCAGTCCCCAATCCACAATAAACTGTTGATGGAAAACGCAAGCACTCTATTTCTGGTTCGTAGCTCAAAGAAAGATGGTGGAGACCTACTTTACTCTCAAACCTCTTCACTGTGTTTGAAAATGAGATAATAAGTCAAATATCCGGTTATAAAGTTGACTGTTTGCGGCGTCAGTGATATTTTCTATTGACTCGCAATTTTCCTTAGAAAATTCATGATTTTCTGAATTTATTGTGATATTATTGGCAGGGGAAAAAATTGCGATTTTTGTAGGCAATATTATTGCCGGATAAGATACATCATGATTTATCATGATGTCCACGATAATATCGAGATGTTTGCAACACTGATTCTTCTGCTAGTGAACATTTATCATATTCTAAAATTTGCAAGTTGTGTTCTTTCAACAGGTTAACATCTGGGGTCCATCTGATTTAGAATATTTAACTGGTGCAATGCGATCATTTATTCCAAATTCTGCTGTTGTTCACACCAATAGTTTTGGTCCAGGGCATGTCTCGGAAGAGAGGGCAGGGACTCACAATTTAAATGGAAGCATATCAAGAAACCCAATCGTACTGGTTAAAGATGAGATTGTACAGATATCTGCTGTTGTTTTACTCCCTGATGCTGTAGGAAGCTGCAGGGACCTAGAGAACAGTACAAAGATTTCAAAGGAGGCCAATAATAAAGATGAAGAAGAAAGTACAAATTTAGCTCAAAAGCGTCCTCGTTTAGGATCAGAGAGGTTATCTGAAATTGAAGAAACAAACTTGGGAATCCAGGCAAGATATAAGCCTGGTGATATTGCTGTCGTATACATCTGTGAATTGCCTGATATAAATGGAAAATTTGACCCCTCAAAGGCTCGAGCACTGGGGTTAAGGCCAGGGCCTAAGTATCGTGACCTGCAGCTTGGGAACTCTGTTATGTCAGACAGTGGGAATGTTATGGTATGTGAAATGCAGCGACTTTTGGCATTTACCTCATCCATCATTTAGCAATCATGTTCATACGTTGCATTTTTTTTCATTTTATGTATTTTCCATGCTCGAGTCTTAGGAAATTGCAATGCTATCTAACAGGTTAATTGAGCTTATTTTCATGTGATCTTGTAACTGTGTAGGTGCATCCAAGTGATGTGATGGGGCCATCATCCCCTGGTCCTATTGTCCTCCTCGTTGATTGCCCTACTATTTCACATTTGTCAGATTTGCTGTCTGCACCTGCTTTTAACAAATTTTTTCCAGTCCCTCACAACGAATCTGAGAACCTTCAGAAACATGTGAATTGTGTTATTCATCTTACTCCTGCTTCTGTCTCTAAATATCCAGAGTATGTGCAATGGATGTCAAAATTTGGGGATGCTCAACATATTATGGCTGGACATGAAGAGTATGTATTCCATATAAATATCATTTTTTAATTGAGTGACTTTATTGCTTTATACAGACTTATGGATATTTGCTTTACATACATGCATCTAGTAGATTGGTAAGCCACATGATGCTTTCTATATCGCTGATGACTTATAAGTGATGTTGTTGATAATTCTGCAATTATGTTAATTTTTTTTAATTATCAACAATTTCCTGCAGAACTCATGAATACAATTTCTTCTTGTTATTGTTCCTCATTTTGACAGAAAGAATATGGAATTTCCAATTCTAAAGTCCAGTGCAAGAATTTCAACACGGCTTAATTTCCTTTGCCCACAGCTTTTCCCTGTTCCTGGTTTCCGTTCCCTCAATGTTGCAAACAACTCAGAAGAGGCTTCTGTTCAAATGAGCCAGGTTTGTGACAGCCTGTTGGACATTAAATTTGTATTTTTTGAGCCCATTTCAAGTCTTTTTAAGCTGTCATCATTATTTTATTTGCAGGTTCATGGTAGCATTCCTGCTGCTAACCTACTGAAGGTATGAAATTCTCTTGGATGCTTAAAGCCACACACACACATATTTTCATCGTTTAAGTTAAAAAAAAGGTCTTCATCTAAAGTTGTCTAGATTGGGTGGAAGAATGTTACATGTCATAAAATTTTTAGTATATTCTGTATGATCTACAGACAGTCTATTACAAATTTACAAGTAATGAAATATATATTGTGTTTCATTTTGGTATTCAGAAATCTCCAATGCCTGGAGTAATGTATGCCGTCAAGAAAGGGAACTTCTTGATATTTTTTATTTAAGATACCAATGGAAAAATCAGTTATACAATGATACACATGTATGTAGGTATGCCTTTTCTAGCTTGAGGGTACTAGCTTTTAACCCTGAAAATGGAGCATTTGATAAATGATTTTTCCATAAAATGAATCTAGTGTTCTACTAAAATAGTACACAGGAGTCTGAAAAGAAATTCCCTTTCTTGATGGTGTACACTGTACACTATACATAAATAAATTAAATTGTCTACCATTTAAGCTTACCTAATTCTCTTAAAGTCTAAAGACCATTAAGAAAAACCTGCCATTTTGAACACTGCTCTTGTGAAAATAAGTCATTGCCTTATGGTTATTAACTTACTACATGTTTTATTAAGATTGAATATCATCAATTGTGAGTTTTTGAATAGGATCAACATTATATATGGCAACGGATAACTTTTGTATTGTTCACTGTTGTCCGTAACATAGCTCTAAAATATTGAGAATTCTTCAGTGGTAGTTCTTTTCAAGGGCATACTGCAGCAATATTATCAGAACCGGACTGGTGATCGAACAGGCAGAGCCCAAAATGTGAACTGGACCTGAACCAGAAAAAAACCGGTTGACCAAAAAATGCATAAAATATTCATATTTTTAAAAAACATATATATTCAGGTGCATACATATGCATCCAAACCATTAATACAAACATTTGCAAAGTTTCTCATAAAACATTTTAAAATGAAACTTAAGGAATGAGTCCTCAAGAAAATACCCAACTACTCCAACTAAGTCAAAATACATAAAAAAAGAGTGGTCAATGCTACATGTACAGGTATCCATCAAAGTCTCACCATGCAAGGTGGAATGCTCCAAGAAAAAAGAATAATCCATGAATAACCAACTTAGATCTAGGGTGTGACCCCCCTAGACTTCTCTCGTACCAAATGATCTCCAAAAGGTGCAAGATAACCAAGACAACGCAGCTCCAATAGAGGACAGCCTCCCTCAAATTATGCAATTAACACCCTACAAGTAGAACAACATCCATAATACAAGAGAATAGATGCTCCTATTCTCGACCCCTCCAAATGGGGCAAGAAAACCCTCCAAATAGGTGCCGTTCCATCAAATATGCAAGCAAAACCTCCTCCAAGTGGACAAACGCTTCCAATGGTGAACACCTCAAAGAAACTTCAAAGGATGGCAATGTAGGTCAACTCCATAATGGAACAGTTATGTACCAAAGCAAAGGAAAATGACACCCAAGTGAACAAACTCTTCCAAAATTGTCCACATAGCAGCAAAACTTTAACAATAAGGGGTAACACCTCAACAAGAGTCCATAGAGAAGTCAGTCGTGGACAAAAGTCAGAATATACTCCACATAAGTTGAATGCTACCCATGCAACCATGACAGAGTACGAAACCGACCACTTCATAACTGGTTTAGGTTAGATTTGGAGGTTTTCTGGTTCAGGCACTGTTGCCGCCTAATTCACACTTTAAGGTACAGGAAAGTCACAACCTGCTATGTGTGTCCTTGGGGGCAAGTGAGAGCTGGGGACCACTGTCACCACAGTCCACAACTCCTCCGTTTAGGCAAGATCCCAACAGAGCCAAGGGGGGTAGTCCCTATGGAAAGACTATGTTTCAGGTTTATTAATTAATTACAGATTAATTAAAGGGATCGTTTATAGAATGTGGCTAAGACCTTATATAAAACAAGACCAGTGCCTAGATAATGGAGTCAAAATAAGTTACCACTTTACAAGATTACAAAAAAAAACAATTTAGAGATTTAAGCTATGATTGAACTTATGGCTTAAGTATTTAACAATGAAATATATCAATAAACCAAATAATTATAGACAATAAGGAAATAAAACATTCAACAATGTACAGATTATCTACCAGTATGGATCATGAACTAGATTTACAATATGGCTAAAAATGCTATAAATGAAAGTTATCAAACCAGCAGTAAATTAAAAGTATGGAAAGAACTTAAGCAGTTAAGCATCTACCACATGACCATTTGCAAGATTGAAAGTAAATAGATGCAACTGCAAAATAAAGTGCTGAAATAAAAATTGTAGTGCGGATTGTTGGAAATAAAGAGTGCTTGAAAATAGAAAATGTTGTAGAACCGGTTTTGAATTGTCTCTTGGTTTATTTTAGTTGATTTTATTAAAGTTGTTCTTCTTGGATTAAGTTTTAGATTCAGTGGTGTGACTACCCCGATCTAGTTCTTCTCAAACCGAAGAGGGATTGCTGTTGCGCTCAACAGGTGGCAGCAAAGCCCACCCCTAGCTCACAGGTCAAACCCCAATGGCCCGGTGCTCACAAGGAGGACGTCGAAGCGCCTAGAGACCGCCCGCGGTCTGCTACCCCTTGCAGCTTCCGAGTCACTGTTTTTAATCAATTCGAAAATTACTAGATGGATGCCTACTAAACTAAGACTTCCCTTTCCCTTGGTCGTATCTCGGAGTACCCCGGAGGGTGATAACCGAGTAGAGGAGCAGGATGTGGGAAGTGTTGTTGGTAATTTTTTAAAAGTTAGTTTTAATCTTGATGGTTAATATGCAAGGTTTATTTTAAAGTGATCACCAAGATGACTTGGGAAATAAAGTGTTTGATTGTAGATTGTAGTACAAGAAAAAGAAAAGTTATTCTAATTACCTAAGCCCCCACTTCCCCTGCTTTTCATATCCAGCTTGAATTCCCTAAAGGGAGATGACAAGTGGATAGAGGATACACAGGTTTAATGGGTTGTATGATTACTTTAACAGAAAAATAAAATTTGCATAAACAGAGAAAACTTAAGCAAATATTAGCCTACTTCCTACTCTACTTCCTACTCTATTTATTATAGATTACAAAAGCTTATAAGCTTTGAAGAATACCCCAAGAGACTCTCTTTGGGGTTTACAAAAATCAGAAAAAAATATGGAAGAGAGGTGAGGATTGGAACCCCTTTTGTGCCGGTTGAAGTTTGGGGATATTTTGTGTCCTTTTGGGCAGCAAATCTCCTTTAAACGTGCATAACCTGTCAAAAACTAGCGAACTACTCTTCGCTGGAAATCATAGAAACAACACTAAAACTATTGTTAAAATATTAGTATAAGATTTACAAATTTACTTAAAAATATGACAGACAAATATTTTTCACGACTCTGAGCGCTTCGCGTTCTGACCTCGATCCTTTGAGGTCAGACGTGGGATACCACGATTAAGCTCAAAGTGTAAATAAATATAAGCTGAAATTGATACAATTACAAATTTACAAAAAAATTCTGAATGTAATAAGTGACAGTAATATGTTATTTAGAGGGCTGGAAAATGAGTTTCCAGCCACCTAAATGAGGTGAAAATAGCAGAAATAAAAGGGTAAACTAATATATAAGAGGTTAGGGCCCTAAAACAAGGGTTATATTCACTAAATAGTGAATAAAACTCAGTTTTAAACAGGCTGAAAGTAGATGGCCGAATTGAAAATATTGCCGGAATGATATTTGGAGAGATCTCCTTGCTTGGATAACCTGCAAATATAATCTATGCCTGCAAAATATTGTAATCCTAGAGATGAATACCTAACACTTCCTGCAAAACACTTTGAAAGAAATGTTAAATCATTCATAAGAAAGAGTAAAAACACTTTTACTCTTTAATCTCTCCACAAAACACTTTGTGGAGAGCTAACTAGAAAATATAATAAATGCAAACAAGACAAATACAAAGTCACCTCAAGGGTAGTAGATCATGAAAAAATTGCAGCATAGTATCCCTCCAAAGAAATTTTTATTCAATGGCCCAACTTGGGCAAATCTTCAATACAATGGTAGCAAGAAATTCCGGTAGCATAACAATAGCATGAATGATCATCCTTAATGAGGGAGTGAGGCCCTCATTAAATAGTTGAGGCAAACCCCAACATACTGAAGATAAATGGTTGAGATTAGATCTAGATCTAGGGTTTAATCCCCACCACTAGATTTAGGTATTTGGCCTTCTATTCTTCTCAATTAATCCACACCCTTGGATTAATTTTTTAATCAATGGCTTAGAAGCCTAATCCATGTCTTAAGCAATTTTCACCTTTAGATCTAGGTCTTAGAATAAATATTCACCATAGATCTTGCCTTTAGGTTATTAGAAAAATCAAGTAGGCCCACTTAGGCTAGGCGCCCTCCTCTAAAAATGGTGGAAACTCCAAATTTGGCGGCTCCAAAATGCATAAAAAACGTGGGCCAAAGGATAGTGCCCTCTCTAAATGCTTTGGCGCTCCACTAAAATAGGCGTCCTCTAAATAAATGGTAGCACCTCCATTTTTGTTAGGCTATTCTTCATAAAACGTGGGCCCTTTATACCCTAGCGCTACCTCCAATTTGGCTAGCGCTCTTCTTATGATAGCGCTCCTCTAGAATGGTAGAAACGTGGGCCCTTTTGTGATAGCGCCTCCATTAAGACGTGGGTCCCTCCAATATATAGCGCCCTCTACAATTTGGCGGTACCTCCATATAGTTTAGCGCCTCTCTTCTTTGATATGGCGCCCTTCCTTCAATGTAGCGCTCCTCTAAACTTATGGTAGCGCCCCTTTAATATGGTGAAGCCTCCAAATTTGGCCGCCCTCTCCATTATATGTGATGCCCTTTATACATGGACGCCCCACTAGATATAATGGAGACTTTTATGCCTGCGCCCTCCTTAATTAGTGAGAGCTTTGACTTGGATGTGGTATTTAGACTTGGTTTAACCTTAGCCATTGCTCCATAATTTTATTTAACCTTAGACTTAGGCTAAAATGCATTTCACCTTAGATTTAAAATTTTTCCAATTTGACTTAGGAAAAATTAAAAAATAACTTAAAAATTAATATCTAGGCCATGGGGGGGGTAAAAAACTTTGGAATAAGTTTTCCTAGGCTTAGGAATCCCCAAACTAACTTACCATGGCATTTCTTGATTTTTTACTTCAAAATAAAAAAATGTGAATTTTGACTTAGGAAAATTAATTAATTCCCTAGGAAAAATAGACCTTGCTTAGACAAAAATGGTCTATCTCCTCAACCACTCATCAGAATGACATGGGACTCGAAGCAGTGGCTTAGGGGGTTTCATAGCAATTATCTTTGCATTCATAGCCTCTATTACAAAATGCCATGCTTGAGCAATTACATTATTACATTAAAAGCTGAGTTAATTAATCACCATGGGGTGAAATTAATTAACCAAAAAAAATAAAATAAAATACAACAATACAACGAAACTCCGCAAGACTCTATACAAATGTATAGTATGGTCATGAATCACTCCTTGAAGCCTTAGCCACCTCATGGACTTGACTGGTAGAACGCCCGTCACCACTTTGGAGGATTTTGAGTGAAAACCAAACCGATTAAACTCGTTTACGCAACAAGATCAATTGGAAATGGAAAAACACTCGATGAGGGGACTTCCCTAACAACCAGTTCCATGGTATGGCATCCGTACCATATGACCCATACTAGCACATAAAATTACATTAATTTTCCCACGCAGGGGAGCGGACATTTCGTTTTACAAAGGGGCAATAGCCCTGCAGAAGTGAAAAGAAAACCCTCGGATTTTCCTAAGGTACAATCACGTACATCCTCATGTACGTGGAGTTGCCACCTAGTCGAAATAGGTGGGCAACAGGCACCAAATTGGACAGGTTGGGTCTGTGAACCGGTCAGACTTGTCGGTTTTACCGGTTTTGGTCCGGTTTCGATAACACTGTACTGCAGGTCCAGAAGTACTATTGACACTGTGCTAGGATCTGGATCTTTTGTAGGTATCTAAGTTACTAGAAGAACATTTAGGATCAACCCTTGAAATGCAATTTCATTTTTGGAAATACTAAAATGGACAGGAAATGCCACCAAAATGTTTCTTGGCCGTTTGCATCTGGAAACATCGGTCCCATGTTTTGGCCCTTACCTAAAATATTTCAAGATTTTTGGAAATGTTTTAGACACAATCAATGACATTTTGGTCGAAAAAAATTGAAAACACACTAAAAATGCAAAAGCAAAACCCTAGAAGCATTTAGACTAACCCTAACCCTAAAATGAGCCTCAAAATTATAAATATTTCCTTTCGGGCTTCCCTTAAGCACACTAATTATAATGCTCAATATTTTTTGAGTGTTTTTGTTATTGGAGAGAAAAGTTGGCATCAATGGGTTTTGTGATGATAAATCTTGTAGTTGCCCCTTGAGATGATCCTATCCAGGATGGTAGAGGGGAAGGCAACTAAAGTTGTGACCTAGGACAGTCAAGACCTCTGAAATGGTTTAGTTATCACACTGGTCAAGACTACCGACACTTTAGGCCAAGCTATCAACTAAGCCTAGTGGGCATCCCTATAACCAAGATAATCTTATAAATGGACAATCTGAGTGAAATAGTGAAGGTATCTTGATGGAACCTCTTAGATCTAATGGTTAATCAAAGATTGGATAAAATTCTAAGAGATGAAATGTGCCTATGTGAAAAGGCCCAATTTGCCCTAGGGTTTTAGCTATGAAAATCAGGTCTAGAGGCAAAGAGGTGAAATTAAGATAAATTGGGTTCTAATAATTAAAGTTAGATGACGGATCTATCAATTGAGAGTGGATTTAGCAATACCCAGTTTGCGGTTTGAAAAGATTGTCACTTTACACAAGGAAGGCACCCCTACCTAAGGTAGGCCAGTGCTTTAAAGTGGGAAAATGGAGTCCGATGGTCATGAAAATTTAAACTTAGGGGTTTTAAATTATTTCTAACATGGGTTTTAAGTTTTATTACTAGCGGTAAACTAGAACGTACATATATAAAATTTAAGGGTCTTAAGTTTAGGGTTTGAATTGTTATTGCCCGAGAAAGATTTGCTAAGAAAATAGCTAGAAAATAAAAATGGACCTACCTGGAATTGAGAGATGCCATGAGATGTTTCCCTTCGTTCAACATTGTCAACTTGGAAGCTTGATTTTTTATTTTCCAGTTGAAGATCCAAATTGCCTAGTGCGCCCTCCGGGCAAAGAGAAACCAAACACAAATAGAATTAACTAAAATTGTGTTTAAATTTAAATCTAGCAAGATAATACATGCAAGAGAAATTAAAAGATCCACAAATCAAATGCTAAGCAAAATTGATAAGCAAAACCCCCTAAAGCGATTTGGATAGAGAGAGAGAAAGTTGCCCCTCCGAGTCGCCCTCTACCAAGTTCATCCCCTGCAAGCAAATTCAACACTGAAGATATGCCGAAAAATAAAATCCAAACATCCAGTGCCCAAAGAGACTAAGAAACACGAGTCATGAATGCCTCTGAAAATTCACAAGTGTGCGAAAAAGATTTTCTATATCTTCAGTACAAGAGCCAAATTCGCGATGGGATACAATGAGGGGGGTCGCTTCTTTATATAGCTTTTGAGAGCCCAAAACCCTAACTCACTTTATCATTTGACGGTTGAGATTAAAACATCATCAACGATGGAGATTACATTTTTTATCTTTTAGAGGGATTGAGTACATGGATCAACATAAAGGGGGGCACACTTTTTCCCAAGGACTCCTTAGCAAGGAGAAATACATCAAGTGCTATGATATAACAATGTGGTACATAAAAGGGGGTCGATCTAGGGACATAAATAACCCTAGGCACCCCAATACAATGACGTAAGATATAACATGTAAATACATCATGTGTTAGGTGAGGGGGTGTCCCATGGGGGATGTCCTTCCTAGTGAAGTCCATAAAATGATGTGGACCCCCATGCTAAGTGAATCTGGTTTAGAATGATTTGAGGAGCCATCATATACCATCACAAAGCAATCCCAGTCCTTTTCCTTGACTAGCCTAGCCAAATCGTTTTCCTTAAGCAATTCCATAGTCCATTTTCTGTGAATTTTATGCTAGTACAACCTCTTGAAAATAATGAAATGCTCATAACTCTCTGTCGGCTGCATCTTGTGACAAATTAACTGCAAAAATGGATATGGAGCGCTTAGGGAGCGCCATCCTCATTAGCATCTCATCATAACAAAATGTGACCAGAATAATAAAAAGTGATAATAATCACTGAAACTCAAAATTGTGGCCATAACTTGAAAACTAAGATTGTAGTATGTCTGGAACAAATATAACCAATCTTGAATTTTGTAGTCATTGCCTTGAGAACCGTGTTTGACTTGGTCAATTGGGTTGACCTGGTCAAAATACTCATAACAAAGGCTGAGCACTAATCTGGATGATCTTGAATACATCATGAATGAATGAAGCTCACATGATTATGTTAGTAGCCAAACATAAAACATTAATAACACAACAATGGTACATTTACATAAATAAATAGAAGACTTAAATCATAGCAACTGTAAAATCCTTTATAAAGCCCCCTAAGTATGCTCACTTACAGACTTGGACAATTAGCTAATGATGGGTGAGGTGATGAAACAAAGGCTCAAGATAAAGGGAGAGACTTGTTCACTTTAAGATAGGGGAAAAGGGAATCCACTTTTATTCATGATAAACAAAGAACAATAGGGAATGGAAGTGGCTCACAAATGGAATGAGTTGACATGAGGAGTGTCCATTCAACTTTAACAAATGTCTCCAACTCACATCCAAGCTTGACTCAAGTTCTGTGAGGATCTTTTCTAGGACCCTTGCGTTGAGTACACAAGAAACTGTAGTGAAGAGATCCAAGGTGACACTTAGAATTAGTTGTCCCTTACTCCATCTCACATCCCAACCCATAGGCTCCGTGAGGATATAATCATTACATTTCATTGTTTCAAATAATATGGCCAACAATCTTTGGATTTAGCATTTATTTAGCCACTGCTTTCTAGGCCTTTCACATTTTATTTCATAGCCCTTTTTAGATGTGTTTAAAAACACAATTTGCAAATTTATTCATGGGCTTGCATTTCATAATATATATAACACAATGCATATAATGATGGTAGAACATATTGCTCAAGTTTTAGCTGACAACTCCTCAGGAAACTAGGGGGACTATTTACAATCAGGAACAAACATCGGGGGCAACCAACCAAAGAGGTCAATGCTTAGAAATCCCAACTCACCTAAGCTCAGGAACCAACACCAACGGGTTCTCCTGGCCCATAAGGATCAAGGCTTTGACAAGTTTTGTTGCACAACTCAGAGCCGAGACACAAAACATGGATTCTGTCATCATAAATCTAAGTGGAGGAGAAAGGTGTCTTCAATCTCACAAGTCAAAGTTCAAGTCTGGGGTAAATGTCAAAATGGAAGATATAGATGGGTGGAGGAAATGAAATATGGTGCCAACATAGCAACATAGAATAATTCTATTCAAGGTAGGAAAATACAAGTGAGCATACATAATGGCCTTACATAAAGATCGTCTAGTCACAAGTCACTCAAACCAAATAGTACCACAGTTAGCTCATCAATGTCAAGTTATAGCTATTAAAATAAGCAATAGAGACAAACATAAATCCAAATACCAGCTGGATACCTGCTCAACCATATACATGTCTCTATTTGAAGTGCCACTCTGTCACAT
This sequence comes from Pseudotsuga menziesii, assembly GCA_001517045.1. NCBI lineage: Eukaryota > Viridiplantae > Streptophyta > Pinopsida > Pinales > Pinaceae > Pseudotsuga > Pseudotsuga menziesii. The sequence goes on from LPNX010518471.1 coordinate 484,601, forward strand.
ATGTACCATCTCTGCTGCTCTGCTCAAATGAACTATCACTACCAAGGTCATCTCAACGGACTAGGAAATCTCAGCCATGGCAAGGGATTGCTCTGCATCTAGCGCTGAGTAAGGCTCTAAATATAACTCATGCCGAGAATCAATCCATGCTGTATCCTCAATGTAAAAGGATGGATTTGGAAAAAGAGAAAAATATCCATCTGCTGCATCAGGTAGGCAAGCTAAGATGTATGTGATAACAGGTTCTTTGCTTGTTCTATCTGCATTTGACTCTCTTCATGTTGTTTTATTATGTGTAAGTTATCCTTGAGGATATGAAGGATCTCTTGTATTAATTGAAATTGATTTGTGATTTCTTGAATTTTGGATTTACCTGGAAAATAGTCCTCTTTCTAGACCAAAATCATAGACACTGAGTAAGTGCTGTGTTCTATTCTTTCATCTTGAATCAACCTCTTAATTTAAATCTTTTGTTGGTAAAGGAACCTGTAGTGTCAAATATTTGGTGAATTGATGTTTGTCATGAGTTCCAATTGTCTCTTAGGTGGAAGTCTTTTTAGTTCATTAAGTACTTCATGATGTTGTTTATGGACATATTGTTGTTGATTTTTCTGAGCAGTATCGAGAGCCATTCTCTTAGGAGAATAGGGAGACCTAGTCCGGGACCACGATGTGGACTCAACCTAGTGTTTGTTGATGAAATTGTCATTGATGCCAACATGGACTTACTTTTGCCCCACAGGATGTCATTGATACCACCAAGTCCCACCTGCAGTGCCTTGACCCCTTACAGAGTGGGTTTGCACCTTGCAGTGCCTTGGATCCCTTACAGAGTGGGTTTATACCTTGAAGCACCTTGTACCAACATGGACTTGCAGTGGCCCCATAGGATGTCATTGATGCCACCAAGTCCCACCTGCAGTTCCTTGACCCCTTACAGAGTGGGTTTGCACCTTGTAGTGCCTTGGATCCCTTACAGAGTGGGTTTGTGCCTTGAAGCACCTTGTACCTAGTTGACAAGGTCCCTGTACCCACAAGCTTGGATCTTGAAGCTACCACCTTGCTGAAGACATTGAAGACCTCGGAGATGGTCTTGAAGCCTTGGTAGACGATGGAGAAGCCCTATATGGCTTGGAGAAGCATTAATGATCCATTTTGTGGTCATTTATGCTTTGATGGTGTCATGGTACCCCAGGAGAAGACCTAGCTATCCCACAGGTAATATCATGTTGGATCTTGACCCTTGGGGGTCTCCTAGTGTGGTTGAGGTGGTTAAAGAAGCCTATGAAGCCCCTTGCTTGATGAAGAAGCCCATGAAGACTTGGAACCCTTGATGAAGACCTTGATGCCCTTGCAAAGGTCATGGAGTCCACTACTTACACTTAACATGGTTAGATGACATGCTTGAAGCCCATGATGGCACCTTGCACATGGCATAGAAATCCCCAGTGGCTTGATGCAACCCTATGATGATGTGGTGGATAAAAAATAAAAAATACATGACACCCTAATGGTAAGAAGGTTGACAATTCAAATTCTTTGACGCCCTGAACAAATTGAAGATTTTAAAAGTATTGGACTATGGGATTGCAAATAAACCCATCATGGGGAGATAGCCCTTGTCATGCCGTTTCCAACGGTAGGTGGCACGCCATGTGGTTCCTCATGGTTGATGAGATATTAATTTTTGAAGATGACAAAGCAAATTTACACCATCTTGAAGGGGCAGCCGACCAAACAAAATATTTTTTTTAAAAATTAAAACTAAAAAAAATATAAATTATGTTTTGACAGGTCGGGTCAAAAATAATGATGAAAATGTGTATAAATAAGGAGAAAATGCCTTCATTTTGTATGGGGAAAATTTGGAGTTGCTCTGTGATTTCGCTGACCGAGGTAAGATAGACTGTGGAGGAGCAGTCAACGAAAATTGCAGCAGGCTCTCGACTTTTGTAGCAGCAATTTTTTTTGGGTCTTGATTTTTTGGATATCCAGTGAAGGTAGTAATGAACTCGCTAGCCAAAAAAATGGACTGAAATTTTTTTGTAGCTGTAGGAACAGTCGGCTGAGTTTTTTTTTTGCTGGAAAATAAATTCGTGGGAGCAAAATTGCAGACTTTGTACTCGGACACATTTTTTTTTACCTTTTCTTATTTTGGGAGATCTTTTCTTACCTTTTTATAAGAGTATACCAGTACAAGTGCTGAAGGTTCTCGGGGATGTTTAGGGATGCTACAGCAGCACACAGAAGGTGGTCTAGGGCTGGTAGAGGCCACAGGCAGCATAATATTCAAGGGCAGCAAACAGAAGCAGTGAATGTTATGACAATGAATTTGACAATTATGCACTAGCCTCCCGAATTTTTCACAGTTGGAGAATTTTCTTTTGGTATTTTTCGTTGATCTGAAGTTTGGATATGAGACAGCAGCCCAGGGTTTCCACAGTTTAATTTTTGCAGCAACATATTTCTGTTCAGGACATCCAAACTACAACATATGTTTTTGAATATCTTTAATGCATTATCTAGCAGTGATTTTGGGTTAATTATTGAGGCAACTCTTGAAGGAACTGAAGATTACAGTGAATAGGATCAAGGAGCTAGAAGAGTGCAAGTGAAGTTTCAGTTGTTGAATAGTGCGTTGAAGTAGATACAGACAGAGACAATGAGCTACAGGTGTCCATTGAAGACAATGGCAGCAGAATGAGAAGAGCTCTCCACAAGGCCATAGGGCAGCTGAAATAAAGTATGAAGAACACACTAATATGGCAATCGAATTCTTTCTAAAGTCACAGACTGTTGGAAGATGACAGCCATGCTTTCAAGTAAGTATTGATAATCTTCTAAATTCGGGTATTGAGAAAACTTTAGGACTTAAACATATTTTCTTTCTCACTTCGGGTAAGGGCAACCATAGCTGCAGATGAACAAAAGTTAGATGTGAAACAACAGACCTGGGTCTTCTACAGCACATATATACAACCCATGTGTGTGATCTTAACATACACTGCACTATTTGATTATCAAGCATTTGCAAAATTGAAGCTTGAACATAGTGATATAAACCTTATGATGTTGATGGTATGAAGTTATGATGACAGTGTGTGATAGTTAGCTGGGAAGATCTTTACAGCAGCAGTATGATAACCCTGACAGCGAATACTAGAGTATTTGATGAAGTGGTAGGATGACAGTTTGACGTCTATAACAGTATGACAGTGATGTGACAACCTTTGACAACCCTTTTCATGAAGACAATGTTGATGACAGTAATTGCCATGAATGCTTGACTGTGTTACCTTGATAATGGTGGACTTGACAAGTATTAGTGCTTACCTTGACAATGATATGCTTGAGTATGGAAGTGATGTGCTGACTTGACAGTGATATGATTGAAAGTAATGTTTAATATGACAGTGATGACGTGGACAGAAAGATGATGTGGCAGTGAGCGCACTTGACAGTGATATGTGTGTGTGATGAGTATGATGAGACAATGAGCTGTAATTGTAAAAGCAAGCTTATCTTGCTTTTGAGGTTAGGATAACTCAAACCCTTCTTAGCAGGATCTAAGAAAACTAGGCAGGGTCCTGGATAAAGAGTAGGTGCTCTTTGTATCAGTAGTTGCTGATTTTACCTCACGGTTGTAGCCGTTCCAAAACAAATACAAAAAGATTACAAAATCATATGATGTTGTGTTCTCTTGTGCTATGGTTCTTGTTATGGCTCCGTGATTCAGATGCTTATGATTTATAAATGATGAAGTGGTAGATGTTTATGAAATGATTATGTAAATGGTAGAATAATACATTGATGAATTAGTTGTTGATTGTTAAAATTGAAAAAGTAATAAAGACTGCACACACAGATTCACCCCCCCTTCTCTGTGTCCCTGGTGTGTCTAACAGTGTTGAGTGATCATTGCTTCAATATGGGATCAACAATGATCTCAAATGTACCTTTGGTCGTTGCTTTAGTATGTGATCAGCAATGATCTCTTGGTCCAGCAGGAAGCAAGGTTCCATAGCTCAGAGTACAATTGAGGCAGAGTATATTGTTGCAAGTGATGCCTGCAAGGAAGCAATTTGGCTCAGAAAACTTGTATATGATATGTTTGGGGGAAAGCTTGACTCAACGATCATCCATTGCGATAATCAGAGTTGCGTAAAGCTTTCAGAGAACCTAGTGTTTCATGATAGATCGAAACACATTGAAATGATGTATCATTTCATCAGAGACCTAGTGCAGAGAGGTGCTCTGAAGTTGCAGTACATTCGTATAGATGAACAGATCGCAGATATCTTGACCAAGCCTCTATCAGCATCAAACTTTGTGTACTTTCATGACGGTGATGATCCTTCGGGCAACTCTTCACCACCGGGCAATGTTTAGAGATTTGTTTGTTTTTGGGCAGCCCTCCTTCTCTTCATGGGCTGTCCTCGTTTCTCTCTGGGAAGTTCCTTTAGGGAACGACCCTTTCTTCCTTGGCCCTTGGGCTGCCACCCGTGAGGGTTTGGGCAGCTGGCCAATCCTCGGGTTGCTACTCGTGAGGGTTTGGTTGCTTGCCAACCCTCGAGCAGCCTCTGCGGCAAGCCATGAAGGCTATGGGATGTTAGCAGTTTGCTCCAGCAGTTGCTAAGCAGACCCACAGTGCCTCGGGCTGTCAGTTGACAGATCCAGAAGGCCATGGGCTAGCTGGTAGCCCTTCAGGCAGCAACAGAGCTACCACACAGGGCAGCCGGGCAGACAGACAAGGCAGGCAGGTTAGAGTTCCGGGCAGCAGAACCCAGATCGAGCAGGAGAAAAAGGACAGCCAGGTAGGAAGACGGGAAAACAACTGGACAGAGGTAGATAAGGGTAGATTTGAGCTGTACGGATGGGTAGTACAAAATAGGCACGGGCAAGTCGAGTAGGCCCGGGCAGCCACTCAGTCAGTTTTGGTCAGCTTGAGGTTTATTGGGCAGGAGAGAGAAATTAGGGCCTTAAGCCCTAATTTGGAAAAAAGCCCTAATTGGGCATTTTTTTGATGTAATTTGGAAAATTGATCTTCTGATAATGTGGTTAACCCTATTGGGGTTTGTGGAACTTTTTGAAGAATTTCAATGATCTCATTTGAAAGATGAGTTACTAATGCTTTTTGGGGTTTTTGTCCTTTAAAGGTTTCCCGAGTGAAAAACTCTTGTGTCCATTGTGTTGATGTGATGAATGTTATTTTACTGCATTCGTTTGTTTAAAGTTAGTTTGCAAATTTTTAAGTATTCATGCTAATGCTAAAATTCAACATGGTATCAGAGCTTAGCATTGAAAACACAGTAAAGGGAAACTGCTGTTGTTTTCCTAGACCTTGGGATAAAGTTTGCGGACTTAACATTTAACTAAGTTGCAGAGATGGCCGTCAATGTTTTCAGACTGGAAAAGAAGCTCTATGGATCAACCAACTACAACTCCTGGAAGGCCAGGTTAACAACCATTTTAGAAGAGGATGACTTGGATGACATTGTTTTTAATGTTATAGAAGAACCAACATCCAATGCTGGCAGGCTTGCTTACAAGAAGAAGCAAGGTAAGGCTAGAAGGATCATCTATGATTCTGTTAAAGAGACGGTGATGCCCAACATCACAGCTTTGAAGACTGCTATAGAATGCTTTGATACTTTGGCAAACCTATATGAGAAGAAGGCTCCCAGTCAGAAGATAGTCTTGAAGAAAAGACTATGAACTTTGAAGCTGAACAAGGATGAAGGGATCGGTTCTTTCTTCACAAAGATTGCATAGGTAAGAGATCAACTCATTGCTATTGGTATTACTGTTGATGATGGTTGATGATGATGACCTTGTGCAAACTGTGGTTGATGGTCTTCCAAGCTCTTGGGAAACCTTCATGGCACTTGTCTGTGGACATGAGAATCAGCTAACCTTTGAAAGGCTTTGGCATGATTGCATAGAAGAAGAGGGAAGGACCTCAGGCAAGGTAACCAAGGAAGGCAACTTTGCACTTACAACAAAGACAAAGAAGTTCAAGAAGCCTTTCCCTCAGCAAAAGAAGGAAAAGAAACCTCAGGGTAAGTTTTTTGACATGTCAAAAGTGGAACGTGATAATTGTCATAAGTTTGGACATTTTGCCAAGGATTGGAGGCAAGCCAAGAAGAAACTTAAGCGAAGGTTTCAAGCATCTGCTGTAGAAGCAGAGGAAGAAGAAGATGAAGAATCAAAGAAGAAGAAGAAAACCAAGGCTAACAAAACTGATGTACGGAGAAGAGAGTACTACTTGATTTCTGTTCTCAGTGGTTCTTTCACAGATTGTGCCACTTCCTAGTTGGTGGACAGTGGTGCCTCCAGGCACATGACAGGTAACCGTGGAGATCTCACTGGTTACAGAAAGAAGAAGTTCACCACTCAGTTAGAACTTGGAGATGACTCCACTTACAAGATTGAAGGAGTTGGCTCAACTTCACTTCAACTTGACTTAGGTACGGTTCTTCATATTGATGATATTCTTTATGTTCTTAGTTTAAAGAAGAATCTTTTATCTGTTACTGGTTTAGAAGACAAGGGTTAGAGAGTTGTCTTCATAAACAAGATCTCTTTATAGGCAAAGGACACAGATCTAAGCTTAGCAGTACAGATTGGGGTTCAAGAGGGAGGCCTTTAAAAGGTTTCCGAAGATTCCACTCATGCTTTGGTACAACACACAGTTGATCCATGTGAACTTTGGCATAGAAGGTTTGGACACCTTCACTACACAACTCTCCCAGGATTGCAGAAGATGGTTACAGGCATGCCAGAAGTTTCTCCAAAACATGAAGGAATCTGCAAAAGATGTGTTCTAGGTAAGAAACTAAGAAATCCTTTCCAAGAAGCAAAAGTAGATCTAAAGGCATATTTTGGATTTGATTCATTTTGACATTTGTGGGCCTATGTCTTCACCCTCCTTGAGTGGGTGTTTATATTATGCTTTGTTCATTGATGATCACTCTCGGAAGTCATGGATTTACTTCCTCAAGGCCAAGAGTGAAACCTTTGAGAGGTTCAAAGAGTTCAAGACACTGATTGAAAATTAGACTGGCAGACACATTCGTATCTTGAGATCAGATAACGGAGGTGAGTATGAATCTAATGAGTTTGATGATTTTTGCCAAGCATCGAATCAAGCTACAGGTATTGTTGTGTTATCGGAACCAGACAGGAACCGGCAAAACCGGTCGGTCTGACCGGTTTACAGGGTTGGCCGATCCGATCATAAAATTGGATTTTTTTCCAAACCGGGTACGGAACCGGCCGGTCTGGACTAGGGACTCACAAAACTCAATTTAAAAAAAAAAAACCCCGAAAATGAATCTTTGTTGATGTACTTTGGAGCCTCTTTGTTAATGTACTTTGGTTCAGAACCTCAGAGATGTATTGCACTAGGTGCTATTTTGGATAGTTGCACCCATATTTGCTATATATATGAGAAACTTTGCATATTTCTATATTAATGGTTTGGATTAAAATGTATGCACATGAATATATATGTTTTTTACAAAATATGAATATTTTATGTATTTTTTAGTCAGCCGATATTTTACCCGGTTTTTTGCTGGTTTTGGTCCGGTTCACATTTTGGGCTTAGTCGGTTCGATGACTGGTTTGGTTCTGATAAGATTTGGTATATTTAGAACAAAAGCCCTCATGCTATCTTGGGGGAGAAGACTCCAGAAGAAGTTTTTGCCAAGAAGAAACTTGCAGTTGACCACATGAGGATTTTTGGCACTCTTGTGTACGTTCATTTGCCAAAAGAAAAGAGGGCCAAGCTAGAGCCCTCTGGTAAGAAAGGTATATTTATTGGGTACAGTGATTACTCAAAGGCTTATCGAGTCTATATACTGGGACAAAGGCACATTGAGGTCAACAGAGATGTGATCTTCCATGAGGAAGCTGTGTTTCGTAAAACACTAGAGCTTTCAAAGGAAGATGAAGTTTCTCCACTTGAGTTTCCAGATTCAGAAATTTAGAGGGAGGAAGAGGAATTTGAGGATCAAATTCCAGATGTACCTGAGAACACTTAAAGTCCACCAAAAGAACTACTTGAAGTTCCTCCTTCCAAAAGGAGACCTACTTGGTACCGAGAGATGGTGCAAGAAGGCGAGAAGCATAAAGCTCCTCCCTGGACTTTCAAAGAAAGCATAAGACCACAGAAGTACTCCGGTCTTATGAGCTAGCTTATCAGTGCAGAACTTTCATCATACGAAGAAGCAACAAGTAAACAGGTATGGGTTGATGCCATGGTTGAAGAGTACAGTTCAATCATGAAGAATGATGTGTGGGAAGTTGTTCCCATACCAACAGGAAAGTCAGTAGTGACTTCCAGATGGCTTTATAAGATCAAGCATGCTGCAGATGCCAATGTGGAGAAGTATAAAGCTAGATTTGTAGCTCGTGGCTTCACTCAGAAAGAAGGCATTGACTATGATGAGACATTTGCTTTTGTTGCCAGGTATACTACCATTAGAACCATCATTTCACTTGCTGCAGTATTCAGAGGGTAGTTACATTAGGTGGATGTAAAGATTGCCTTTCTCAATGGCAAGATTGAGGAGGAAGTCTACATTGAACAACCTAAAGGCTTTGTGAGTCATGGGAAGAAGACCCATGTATGCAAACTGAAGAAAGCCTTGTATGGACTGAAACAGGCTCCAAGAGTCTGGTATGCCAAGATGGATGGATTTCTCCATAGCTTGGAGTTTTCCAAAAGTACAGCTGATTCTAACTTGTACGTTAAGGTTGTTCATAATCATATCTTGATACTTGTTCTATATATAGATGACTTGTTTCTTACAGGTGATGAACAGTTGATAGATTAGTGTAAGAGGGAGCTTACCTCTGAATTCGAGATGAAAGATCTCGGATTGATGCATTACTTCTTTGGCTTAGAGGTATGGCAAAAGCCAGGTGAGATTTTCTTGACACAAGGAAAGTAGGTAGTGGATATCTTGCAGAGATTTGGGATGTAGGACTATGAGTCCATCAGCGTACCAAAGACTACCAACTTGACAAAGTTGCGAGACTCAGCCACCAGTTCACAGAGTGTGGACTCTACTCTATACAAACAACTTATTGGTTCCCTAATGTATCTCGTGCATTCGAGACCAGACATCTGTTACACAGTGAATGCATTGAGTCAGTTCATGTTCGATCCGAAGCACATACACTTGGTAGCTGCCAAACATGTACTCAGATATGTGCGAGGTACTATCACTTATGGGCTTAGGTATACTTCCAGCAATGGAGTATTGTTATCTAGATATACAGATTCAGATTGGGCTGGCAGTGTAGTTGACCAGAAAAGTGCCTTTGGTCATTGCTTCAATATGGGATCAACAATGATCTCTTGGTCCAGCAAGAAGTAGGGTTCCATAGCTCAGAGTACAACTGCTGCAAGTGATGCCTGCAAGGAAGCAGTTTGGCTCATAAAACTTGTATCTGATATGTTCGGGGAAAAGCTTGACTCAACAAACATCCATTGCGATAATCAGAGTTGCATAAAGCTTTCAGAGAACCCAATGTTTCATGATAGATTGAAACACATTGAAGTGAGGTATCATTTCATCAGAGACCTAGTGCAGAGAGGTGCTCTGAAGTTGCAGTACATTCGTATAGATGAACAGATCGTAGATATCTTGACCAAGCCTCTGGTAGCATCAAAGTTCGAGTACTTTCGTGACAAGCTTGGTATGGTAGAGAATGCCTCTCTTGTTGAGAGGGAATGTTGATTTTTCTGAGCAGCGTCGAGAGCCATTCTTTTAGGAGAATGGGGACACCTGGTCCGGGACCACGGTGTGGACTCAACCTAGTGTTGAGTGATCATTCTGTTGAATGATGATATCTAGTCCTTGACTATGATATGGACCTAGCTCTGCCCTGGGGGAATTCAACCCTGTGTTGAGTGACTGTTCTGTTGAATGGTAGACATCTAGTCCGGGTCCACGAAGTGGACCAGTCTAGTATTGGTAGACTCAGCTTGGTTATGAGTAGCCATTCTCTTGGAGAATGGAGGCGCTTGGTCTATTACCAAGTATTTGACCTAGGGTCAAATTATGCAGCCCATGGCTGAGGCACCTAGTCTGTTACCAGGAAGGCACTATAAGCCCTAGACTTGGTCTAGGCATGTGTGACACTCTGACCCTTGATTAATGGGCTTTGCGTTCTTCTCCAAGGCTTAGCTACCCTTGGTTAAGATACCCTTGTACCTGATCTTGGTGTCACACAGAGTGTGAGATAAAAGCATTAGTAACTCTCTTGGTTTATGATGATGTACTTTGACTGAAATTAAAAGACCACAGGGGCACTTGAAAAAGGCTAAAAGAAAAAGTCAAAATTACATAAGGACTTATGGACCACAAGAAAAATGACCACAGGTAAAAACAAAAAGGCTAAAGGTAAAAGTGAAAATTACAAAATAATAAAAGAATATTATTTTGTTCATTCTAATTTTGGTCCACTTATAGGTGACTCAAGGATATAAAAGAAGATCAATCCATTTAATTATTACACACACACACTTGCTTTCACAGGTGCAGCTACTCAAGTTGAAGATTTTGTGATTGTGCCCTAGCATGGATGAGTCTAGCTAGGGCATCATCATCCATTGAAGACAAAACTCTCAACTAGAGTTTCTTCCATTTTTGTCTTAAGGGTTTCTTCATCAAACCCTTAGTAGTAAGCTTCTTCAGGCAACTCTTCACCATCGGGCAACGTTCAGAGATTTGTTTTGTTTTTGGGAAACTCTCCTCTTCACAGCTGCCCTCGTTTTTTCTCTTTGGGCTGATCCTTTAGGGCTCGACCCTTTCTTCCTTGGCCCTCGGGTTGCCACCCGTGAGGGTTTGGGCAGCTAGCCAACCCTCAGGATGCTACATGTGAGGGTTTGGCTGCTTTCCAACCATCGGGCAGCCTCTGGGGCAACCCATGAAGGATGCGGGCTGCTAGCAGTCTTCTACAACAGCTGCTAAGCAGACCCACAGGGCCTTGGGCTGCCAGTTGACAGATCCAGAAGGCCACGGGCTGTCAGCTGACAGACCCGGAAGGCCACGGGCTGTTAGTTGGCAGACCCGGAAGGCCACAGGCTAGTTGCTAGCCGTTCGGGCAGCAACAGAGCTGCCACACTGGGAAGCCGTGCAGACAAACAGGGCAACCGGGTAAGAGATCTGGGCAGCAGAACCCAGATCGGGTAGAAAGACGACAGACAATGGGACAGAGGTAGATTCGGGCAGATCTAAGTTGTATGGATGGGCAACAAGAGTACGAACGAGTAGTACGGAATAGGTACGGGCAGGTACAACAGGCACGAGCAGGCACTCAGTTAGTTTCGGTTAGCGTGAGATTTATTGGGCAGGAGAGAGAAATTAGGGCCTCAAGCCCTAATTTGGAAAAAGCCCTAATTGAGCAATTTTTGATGTAATTTGAAAAATTGATCTTCTGATATTGTGGTTAACCCTATTGGGGTTTGTGGAACTTTTTGAAGAATTTCATTCATCTCATTTACGAGATGAGTTACTAATGCTTTTTGGGGTTTTTGTCCTTTAAAGGTTTCCCCAATGTAAAACTCTTGTGTCCATTGTGTTAATGTGATGAATGTTATTTACTTCACTTGTCATTTGTTTAAAGTTAGTCTGCAAATTTCTAGGTATTCATGCTAATGCTAAAATTCAACATGGTATCAGAGCTTAGCATGTGAAAACACAGTAAAGGGACACTGTTGTTGTTTTCCTAGACCTTGGGATAAGGTTTGCGGACTTAACATTTGAATAAGTTGCAGAGATGGCTGTCAATGTTTTCAGACCGAAAGAGAAGCTTTATGGATCAACCAACTACAACTCCTGGAAGGCTAGGTTAACAACCATTTTAGAAGAGAATGACTTGGATGACATTGTTTTTAATGTCATAGAAGAGCCAACATCCAATGCTGGCAGGCTTGCGTACAAGAGGAAGCAAGGTAAGGCTAGAAGGATCATCTATGATTCTGTTAAAGAGACGGTGATGCCCAACATCACAGCTTTGAAGACTGCTAAAGAATGCTTTGATACTTTGGCAAGCCTATATGAGAAGAAGGCTCCTAGTTAGAAGAGAGTCTTGAAGAAAAGACTACGAACTTTGAAGTTAAACAAGGATGAAGGGGTCGGTTCTTTCTTCACGAAGATTGCACAGGTAAGATATCAACTCATTTCTATTGGTATTACTGTTGATGATGATGACTTTGTGCGAACTGTGGTTGATGGTCTCCCAAGCTCTTGGGAAACCTTCATGGCATCCGTCAATGGACGTGAGAATCAACCAACCTTTGAAAGGCTTTGGCATGAATGCATAGAAGAAGAGGGAAGGACGTCATGCAAGGTAACCAAGGAAGGCAACCTTGAACTTACAACAAAGACAAAGAAGTTCAAGAAGCCTTTCCTTGAGCAAAAGAAGGGAAAGAAAGCTCAGGTTAAGTTTTTTGACATGTCAAAACTGGAATGTTATAATTGTCATAAGTTTGGACATTTTGCTAAGGATTGTAGGCAAGCCGGGAAGAAACCTAAGCGAAGGTTTCAAGCATCTGCTGCAGAAGCAGAGGAAGAAGAAGATGAAGAACTAAAGAAGAAGAAGAAAACCAAGGCTACCAAGACTGATGAACCTAGAAGAGAGTACTACTTGATTTCTGCTGTCACTGGTTCTTTCACAGATTGTGCCACTTCTTGGTTGGTGGACAGTGGTGCTTCCAGGCACATGACATGTGACTGTGGAGCTCTCACCAGTGACAGAAAGAAGAAGTTCACCACTCATGTAGAACTTGGAGATGAGTCCACTTACGAGATTGAAGGAGTTGGCTCAACTTCACTTCAACTTGACTCATGTGTGATTCTTCATATTGATGATATTCTTTATGTTCCTGGTTTAAAGAAGAATCTTTTATCTGTTGCTGGTTTAGAAGACAAGGGTTACAGAGTCCTCTTCATGGACAAGAAGGTGTTTTCATGGGAAAAGGACACAGATCTAAGCTCAGCAGTACAGATTGGGGTTCGAGAGGGAGGGAAATGCTAAAACTAAATCTTTCCAAACTATTGACACATTGTTTATTGATTTGTTTGGTCTCCATATCCACTCAACTGGAGATAATGGCTCACTATACTTTTGCACCATTACCCATCAGGACATAGACTTTTTTCCTTTTAAAAAGAATCCAAGACTGCTTCTAATTCCAAGGTGACTTTTTCCAATAACGTCTTATTAGCATCTTCATTTACAAAGTTAGGTAAAAAAGTAATAAGCTTTAAAATTTCCGCCATATTTGGCCTTACAGCTTCATTTACAAACTTTGAAACGAGAGCGCCCCAACTCTGCTAAATTATTGAACTTTACTGGCTTTACTGCCACCTTTGTTACTTGATCCGCCGGGGCAGCTCAGGGATCTGCGCAACATGGTTTTGATTGGGATCTGGATCTGGGTCCATTAGGAGCCATGCTGTAAATGTGTGCAAACCAGATCCACAGAAAAAGGAAACGGATCTCGACAGGTGGATAAAGTTCATGAAATTCAGAGACATATCTCTATATTTGAAGGTGAATTCTGTGACTAGACCCCACTGTGCGGATTTGAAGCAGAATTTAGTTGACTTTTAAGGGTTTTGCATTGTTTTAGGGATTTTGTCTTTTAGGTTGTCTCCATTCATTATAATACGCCCCCCCTACCCCACTTCTAACACCACTGAACAACTCTTCCAAGAACAGCGATTGGTTCAAGAGATTTTTTTGAAGTTGAGCAGTGAGCAGTGACTGTTGGCATGAGTCAACTGTGTGAAGTCAGACAATGGAGCGACTCTTTCCAGTTTCCAAGCAGATGTGGCATCAACCCAGTGGGTCAGCAGGATCCTGGCTTATCAAAAATCTGGTGGATCCGTATCTGTATCTTGGTTTAATAGACTACCACCATCCTCTGTCATTTCTCGGATTGTGTTGATATTCCTTCTACGATATGCAAAGTTTTGAAGGAATTTTTCTGTTCATCCTTTTTTTCCAATTATATAGCCCTACTTTTCATCCTCCACTGTGATTCCTTCACTGCCAACAGCTCTCTTTTGCTTTTCTCCAATGTCTTTAACCTAGCTTTGGTTCTTCAGTAAAAGCTCCCTCCACTTCTTAATCATAAAACTCTTCAATCTGCCTTTCCATTATGATGAGATCCTGATACAGATGTTTGAAGTAACTTTGAACTTGTTATAGGCTCAATTGGAGACTTGTTTTTACTTTCCTTAAACTGCTGCAAATTGATAACATGCTGAGTCCCTTTGAGATCCATCATAGCTTTGCCATTAAGCATTAACTAATTCCCGAAACTCTTCATCCTCCAGTAAAGTAGGATTGAATTTGCAAGGACTTGAAGGTTTCCTATCCTCTTTATTAATTTGTAGCAGAATTGGGTGATGATCCAATTTACTGCCTGATTCCACTCAAGATCTGATTTTTTCTTCATCTGCCATTATAGTTTCTGATACAAGAATTCTATCCAGTCTTGGACACTGAATCAGCCCCAATCCTATTATTTTTCCATGTTGGAACTAATTTTATTGGTTCCACATCAACCAGACCTACTATCTCAATCTTATGGATGAAGAAATCTGCTTGTGAGTCAACCCTTGCATCCGGCCCCCAAATCTCTGATCTCTTGATAATAAAGTTCAGATCACCTCCTAGGATTAGCCTTTAATGCTTCTAAAAATCATTTGATAATAGGCTGTTCCAGTATTGAACCCTTTTCTCATAGCGTCTATATATATTAATCACCAACTAGGCTTTCCCTAGCTCCAAGGAGAATAGTTCTGCAGCAATTCCTGAGACCAAAAATTTAGAGTATAAAAGTCTAAAGGACCCCCTATTCTACCCCAAAATCAATCTCCCTGATCTCCCTTCAGCATCCACATATAGGAAATCCCAGTCTATCAGGACTGTGAGAAGGTCTCCTACTATTTTTTACCAGCCCCCATAGTCTCCTTAATCATCATGATATCTGCTTTATGAACCTGCAATTTTTTTAGAGACATTGCCCAAACCTCCAACATTGAAGACTAACACAATCATGGCATTCCCTTCCTTGGGGTTTGGCTTGCTCTAAGGGCCTTTAAAATAGTTTGTTGTTTCTCAATTTGAATATCTTGCAGTGCTTTATCTTGAGCATGCCATAGTTAAGATTTTTTTCTCAACTGTTATTGTTTCCCTCTTTTGTTGAAATTTAACATGTGTATGATATTTTTAAACTTTGCAGACTGTAATAGAGATAGTACTTGAGATTTTAAAAGTAGTAAAACATTTGCAGCAGTAAAACAATCATCCACACAATTGAACACAAGAGTTTTCACGGGGAAACCTTTTAAGGAGAAACCCCAAAGCATTAATAATTCATCCTCTAAATGAGATGACTGAGTTTGTAATTGAGCAGAGATAGTTACATCAATTTTGATCACAGAACTCTGAGATGAATGTAGATAAAGATTACCCAACCAAGCTGTCACAGCCTGTGTGCTTCCAGTCTATGAGAAGTTGATCTGTGGAAGCCCTAGCAGGCTCACCATTAACTGCTGCCACCTATGCTGCTGCCACCGTGGACTGTGGATGGCCTGCCGCCACCGTGGACTGTGAATGACCTGCTGTCACCTTTACTGCTGCCACCGTGGACTGTCACCTCACTGCTGTGTACCTGCGTGTGCCCTAGCTGGGCTTGGGTGTGTGTAGAACAGCCCTAGCAGGGCTCGCGTGCATGTAGGACAGCCCTAACAGGGCTCCGGTGCACAAAGAAGAGCCCTAGCAGGGCTCAGGTGCACAAAGAGTGACCCTAGCAGGTCTCGAGTGCATAGAAGAGAGTCTTAAACCGGAAAGGAGAGCAATGGAGGAGCTGCCGTGAGCTTGAAGAGGGAAGATGATGCCTTGTCCTTGTCCCTTGGAGAGCTGCGATAGGAGAGAAGAAGAACCCAGCACATAAACACAATTTGTCTTTGGGAGCAGTGACTGATGATCTTGATGATGATGAAACAATTAGAACTCTTCTTTATTTATAGTTCATCAAACATAAAATGTTTCCACATAATTAGGAGATTGATCTCAGGGCTTTTATTCTTTTCACCTTTGATCACTGACTTTTAATATTTTGTGGTACGTTGGTCTTTTAGTCTTTGTCTTTGAGACATTTGGACCTTCATTTGATGGTCACTTGGACCAATACAAGTTGTGCTAGGGTTTCTTGGTCCTTCAAGTGATTTTATGACCACAACAAGTCATCTCAAGAGTTCTACAAGGTCCCATGGTCCATTCATGTCCACTCAAAATGCATCTTCATAAATAAGGAGGATTATTAAATGCTTTATCTCGTTCTCCTCGTTGCCACCAAGATAAAGTGATAGGTCTGTCAACCAGGGGTAGCTAGTCCCTAAGAAGGTCTCATAGCCAATAGATCAAAGAGAGGAGTGCATCACTTGCCTAGACCTAGTCTAGGGTGATGACCTGGTAACTAACCATGTGCCTCAGCCCCAGGATGCATTAGATGACTCAATGTTGATTACTTGGTAACTGACCAAGTGCCTCCATTCTCCCAGAGAATGGCTCTCAACCCTAGGCTGAGGTCCCAGTCCCAGACTAGATGGATTTCATGGTAACTGACCAAGTGCTTCCATTCTCCTAGAGAATGGCCCTCAGCCCCAAGATGAGGTCTTAGCCCTAGACTGGGTTGATTTCCTGGTAATTGATTAGGTGCCTTCATTCTCCCAGAGAATGGCTCTTGATGTTGCTTAGGAAAAATCAACATCTTTCCCTGCAGAGAACATATACTCCCCTTTACCTTTGTCTCTTCCAGTATAACAACCACTTTTTTGGATCTTAGAACGTAATGATTCTTTCCAGTGCCTGACAAATCTTCCTCCAAAGTGGAGGTAGCAAGGATTTGAGAATGGGACTAAAAATCCTTGATAGAGAATTTTCCAGTGAGACTAGGAGGGACAGGGAAATTTTCTTTGAAACCCTCTAAGTTACTGTGAGCCCGCCCCCTTTTATATGTTTTTAAATAATCTCCCTTAAGAATTGGTCTTCGAGGATTTTGTAAGCTAGCCCCCAAAGTCAGGCCATTAGTCCCGTGGGAATTTTGAAGGACTAAAGGGTTCTATAATAGCTTTGGAAGGTGGTGTGATATTGGATTTACTTGAATCAATAGGACCTTGCAGTAAGGTCGTGTCCATCGTCATCACATACAACAACAACTCATCCTTTTAAGGCAATGACTCCACCAATAAATCTTGCAAGTAGGATTTAAACATTTCATCCTCCCCATCCTTGGACCCATGAGGCTGTAGAAACAAATATTTTTCCGAGTCTTGTCCTTTTGACCTGTCAAGGAGACTAATGGTAAAACTCTCTTTTGCAATCTTAGGAGAAACCCTTCCTTTATAGATTTCTGAGTCGAAACATTTTTTGGCTCCTTAGAATTTTGCGGCAGAAAGTTTTCCTCCATTTGCCTTTGGTAAATTTTAGAGAACAATCATTTGATGTGTCTAGATGTTACACTTGGCACATTGGGAAGGAACCCTCCCATAGTCCAGAGTCTGTGAGCAGTTGCATCTTATGTATCTCAATGTCTGTGGCCTTTGGGAGCCCTTCTGTCAAGTCCATGTCTTCCAAGATCTGAGCCACTTATCTTGAGGAATTCCTAATGACATTGTCATCCAATTGTATAAAAGTTCCTAGACTATCCCTTATTTCCTTGTTTAAATGATCACAATTCCAAGGGTAATCCCGATTCCTGGTAGTTTAACCCAAATGGATTCTGTCGAGCTTGATCCCAAATAAAAGGAATCATGAAATGTTTCGTTGAATTGAAAGATATGAACATTATAACTTATTGCACTGAGGGTAGCAAGGTGTTCTACAACCTAGTATGGGGGAGATGTTGTCACGTAACATTATGTAACTTGGAAAAAATAAAAAGTTATTAAAAAAATCATATTGCCTCATAAAGTAAAATTTTTAAACCAAATAGATAAAGAAATAAATAAATCCATGTCGGCTCATAAAATAGGCACCCAGAGGAATCAAATTTCATGAGGTGTGTTACATGCCTGAGCAATTACAGTGTTCCAGCAAGTCTGAGGCTAGAGAAAGGAGCCAATTTTTTTGATTGTATAGGCCAAAGTGGGATTTATTGTATGGATATTTGGCGTGGGTGTTGTTACGCTCTACATTGGACATGGCCGACTCCCTTGGTTTCCCTCTCAGAAGTACTCGTCTTAGTGGCTTTGTTGACTGTCCCTTCGGTGTGATGATATCTTCACCATGTAGGGCTTTATGCCCATGGGTTGGTGCCCTGGGGCTTCTGGGGGTGACCCACTGGGGCACATGCCCATCTTGGTTATTGGACTTGTAGAGGTGATTACACTTTGTAAAGGACTGTTATCTCCTCCTAGCACACCTTCTTGCACCCACCTTGGGTTTTTTCTACCAATAATCAACTTGTATGAAGGAAATGTCTTGCATAAGGGTTTCGTATTGCTTTTGGGGCCTTGAACTTCTCCATTTTCCTTAATTAGGCTCACCTACCAAACCCTAGACGTTGCTAGGTGATGCCCTAGTTGCAAGTGCTATAGGGACATTTCAAGATAGGGACACTAGCCATGATCTCTCAATGCCCTAGGGATCGAGACAATAATCATATCCCCCTTCTCTTGTCATCTTTCTACTCATAATTTCAATATTTATTGTATTATATTTAGGTTGCATCTTTAGCTGCATTTTTCTGTCAAAAAATCCCTAAAAACCAAAAAACCCTAAAAATTAGAAAATTCATAACTCCAAAAATAGCCATGAGTTTGTAATTTTGGTCCTCCCTATGGATTCGCCCTAGTGGATTTATCCACAAATCTTGAATGGTGTTCCGATTTGAGCACATGCACTAGGAAATGTGAAATCGTCATATCTTCAAAACCCTAGCTAGCATTTTGCATTTAAGGCCATTTGTGACCTTGCCTTGACCTCCTTATCCTTCTGCCACTGAGGGCACACTTTTCTAAGGTCTCCTTGGGCTTATATTAAATTCATTGGGAAACGTGAGATTGTGTTGCAAATCTTTGTTATCTATTGTGTTGGATAAGTAGTTGGTTGAATTCATTGCTCAGTAGATCTAGTAGTCTTCTTATCTCATTATTTGACTCCATATAAAGGCACTGATCTCTGTCATAAAGGTTGTAGAAAGGTATCTGTTTGTTGGTGATTGCATGTATCTTGAGAGGGGTCTCCCCTGGGTTTAGGATTTACCCGAAGTAGTTGAGAGACTAAGTTGAGGTGGCATTGGGTTTAGATCTCTCCCATGCTTACCATTCACTAGCTTATTGCATCACATTGTTGTACAAATCCTGTTGATTTTTGTACCTAGGAAAGTGTTCCCCTAGGTGACTTTTGCCTTAGTCACTTAAAAGGGGGAAATAAAGTGACCCTTGTAGTAAATGACTTGAGATGAGCATTTAATTTGACTTTAGAGATTAAAGTCACTTTTTGGAAAAATTTAAGTGAGGCGAGTGTAATTATTTTTTTAACGAGATTTAATGAGCATTTAATCTCATCCACTCATCTAAGCCAATCTCAACCGTTGGATTAGAAGACCATTCACTTACCCTAGGGTTTTCACCAAAAATGCAAGGAAAGGAAAAGGCATTCACTTTTGAGGCGAGAGTGAAGGAGAGAGCTGAGAGAGAGCAAAGCCATTTTCTGAGAAAGAAGAAAAATAGCAGTAGCAACCATTTTTCTTGGGCATGCAAATCGAGGAATAGTACAGCAAGAGCAAAGCATGATTTTCGAGGAGTTCAGTCGACACAGTTTTCGAGACTACATCATTTATTGTTGCTTGTCTGTACAGGCGTATGGAATCCGTACAGTGCACAAATTTCGAGGAAGAAGGTACATGCATGATTTTCGAGGTGGTTTTTAGGCACATATTTCGAGAAGGGTTTTGGGCATCGAGAAAAACCAATAGGCACAAATTTCGAGGCATCTTTCTGTGGCACAGTTTTCGAGATAGTTGTACAGATAGGCTACCGTACAGTGCGTACATCAGCACGTTTTTCGAGGCAACTACAACAGAAATTTCTGAGTTTGATTTTTCTTGTTTGGCACAGAAAACGAGACAGAAAAATTCTCCGGTTGAGATATGTTGGTCTTAAATTTTTTTGAGTATTGCTGTAACTTTTCTCTGAAAATAAAAATCTCTCCTAACATGTTTTCCCCTTATGGGTTTTTCCTGGGCAAGTTTGCCAAAAATCTTTGAGTCTGAAATTTATGGTGTGCATTTATTATTTAATTTTCTGTCATTAAAAGTGAGTTTCAACAGTGTTTTATTTGTCTGAAAATATTTTGCAATTTCCAGCCTTCATGAAAACCGGGTTGGGCATTAAACATTGAAACCAGGTGGGCTGAAAACTGAGAAAACTTTCATTGTATCGGAGCAAGTTTGGGCAGAAAATCAAAATTATTGCAGACAGACAGTAATTTCTAGAACTCAGTAAATTTCTTTTGACAATGGGAAACACCTTGTTGAAACTTGAACTTTGCAAAGATAATGGCTACTGGACTTAGGATGGAGGATAGGCTTGATGGGGCTGGGAATTTTGTCCCATGGAAAGCTAGGATAGTGCTGATATTGGAGAAGAATGAGTTGTGGGATGAGGTGGTGCATAACACTACAACACTTCCTATTGTTGTTCCCCCTTCCATCGATGCAACAACACTTACCGCCTTCAACAAGGACATAAAAGCTAGAAGAATAATCCTAGATGCAGTTAAAGACCATGTGATTCCTCACATCTTGAGTATGACTCGTGCATTTCAGATGTGGGATGCTTTGACCAGCTTGTTTCAAAGCTCAAACGAGAATAGGAAGATGTTTTTGAGGGAGAAGTTGAAAAGTATCAAGATGGTCAAAGGAGAGGTTGTGATATCTTACCTTACTAGGATCTCTCAGGTGAGAGATGAGCTTGCGGCAGTGGGGGAGGTTGTTCCTAATGTAGAGCTAGTGCGGACAGCCATGAATGGGGTTTCAAAGCCTTGGGTTGTTTTTGTGGAGGCTTTGGTAGCTAGGGAGAACTTACCTACATGGGACGAGATATGTGATGATTTTGTTCAGGCGGAGATTTGGAGGGTTCTTGTGTAGGGCAATGCTTCTACTAGTAGGGAGGATGAGGAGGATGTGGCTTTGACAGCAAAGGGGAAGAAGAAGTTCAAGAAGGGTGGGGCCAACCAGCAGGATGGGCATAAGAAGGATTTGAGCACTGTGAAGTGATTTGCTTGTCAGAAGATGGGGCACTATGTTGGGCAATGTCTGCAGAAGAAGAAGAAGAAGTAGCAACATACATCAACTTTGGCAGAGGTTAAGGATTTTGCAGCTAGATTTGAGAGAGAGTTTTCTCTTTGCACTGGACATGTTGATAGAGAGAGAGCATCCATCATCACCAATGCGGATGTTGATAGTGAGAGGGAGTATTCCTTGTTGACAGACCATTCTTACAGTGCATCCACCACCAGCACATGGTATATTGATAGTGGAGCTTTGAGCCACATGACAGGTGCTCGAGAGATGTTCTCCAAGCTTTCACTGGCAGAGATTGATGTGGAGGTAGTGTTGGGAGATGACTCTGCTGTCAGAGCAGTTAGGCGTGGGACCATTACCTTTCAGAGGGAGTCCATGAGTCCCATGATTTTGAGAGATGTACTGTATGTACCTGGGTTGAAGAAGAACTTGGTTTCAGTTTCCATGATCGAGTATAGGGGTCTTGGGGTGTCCTTCCTGGATGGACATGTGCGTGTTTTTGCCAAGACTACAGGACCATCTGCTTCCTACACTATTGGAGTAAGATGTGGGAAACTGTACAAGCTCTTATTTCAGCCTCAACATGCTTTGGCACATAGCAGCGACAGCGAGCTTTGTGAGCTGTGGCATAGGAGGATGGCTCATCTGCATCATCCAGCTTTGCGTTTGTTGAGATTTATGGTTACGGGGTTGCCAGAGTTCAGCACGGAGCACAGTGAGGTATGCAGAGGGTGTGCTTTGGGAAAGTACACCAAGACTGCTTTTCCTAGTAATAGATAGTAGGTCAGTAGGGGTTCTTGACTTGATACATTCTAATTTGTGTGGACCTATGTCAGTTGTTTCTTTGAGAGGGTTTGAGTACTATGTGACATTCATTGATGACCATTCCAGGAAGACTTGGATCTACTTCCTGACGAGCATGAAATCTGAGGAGGTTTTGTAGAGGTTCCAAGAGTTCCAAGCTCTTG
The DNA here is from genome assembly GCA_001517045.1 of Pseudotsuga menziesii. Lineage (NCBI taxonomy): Eukaryota > Viridiplantae > Streptophyta > Pinopsida > Pinales > Pinaceae > Pseudotsuga > Pseudotsuga menziesii. The sequence goes on from LPNX010518471.1 coordinate 506,912, forward strand.
TGGAGAACCAAACAGGGAGGAAGATACAGGCTCTCAAATCAGATAATGGGGGTGAGTATACCTCCAAGGAGTTCGATGGATATTGCAGACAGGAGGGCATTTGGAGGTAGTTGACAGTTCCATACACTCCTGAGCAGAATGGAGTGGCAAAAAGGAAGAACGGATCTATTGTTGGAGCAGCTAGAGCTATGTTACATGATCAGTCACTTGACTCACTTCCTTTCTTCCTTTGGGCAGACGCATGCAGTACAACTGTTTATCTTCAGAACATGAGTCCCCATCGTGTCGTGGGGAACAAGACACCCGAGGAGAATTTCACAGGGAAGAAGCCTGAGGTGAGTCATTTTAGGATATTTGGTTGCCTGACTTACTCACATGTCCCTTCTGAGAAGAGGACAAAGTTTGATCCCACAATAGAGAGAGGCATCTTTGTGGGGTATGATGAGACTTCGAAGGCCTTCCGCATTTATCTTCCTTCTCAGAGGAAGGTCGTTGTGAGGAGGGAAGTGAAATTTGAGGAGTAGGTCTTCAGGAAGTCTAGAGAGTCAGAGCAGGGAGAGTAGCAGGTTCTCGCACCTTAGGTAGTTTCACAGGTACCATCAGTGCAACAAATAGGGTCACAGGTTTTTCGGAGTTACTGGACCACACAGTATACGCACAGGTTCTCTAGTTTCAGTGGTTTAGCCAGTAGGATCTTCAAGGACAGGTTTTGGGTCTCAGGTTACAGGTTCACCATACAGAGCTTCAGGATCACAGGGTTCACCAATTGTTGGTAAACCAGCTTCTGGTTCACATGTTACTAGGGTTTCTACCTCTGGTTGTTCATCAAATGAGGACAGACTAGTGTGGGAGCAGTCTTCAGGGAAGAAGAAGCCTAAGTGGCTTCGGGACACCTTGAAGGAAGCAAAGGAGTTTGGGACACCTAAGGAGCCAGTGAGGACTATTCACATGCCAGACAGATTGGGTATGGCATTAGTGGCTAGTCTTCATGATTCAGAGCCTTTTACTTTTGAGGAGGTCTCCCAGCATCATGTTTGGAGAGATGCCATGATGGATGAGTACCATTCCATCATGAAGAACGATGTTTGGGAGATAGTTTCGAGACTTGAGGGGAAGTCAGTGGTGACTTCTCGTTGGCTTTACAAGCTAAAACATGTTGCAGATGGTAGTGTGGAGAAGTACAAGGATCGGTTTATGGCGCGGGGTTTCTCATAGGTTGAGGGAGTTGACTATGATGAGACCTTTGCTCCAGTTGTTCGTTATATTTCGATCAGGGCATTGATTTCCATTGCTGCGGAAATGGGTTGGAAGATCCATCAGATGGATGTGAAGACCGCATTTCTCAATGGAATCATACAGGAGGAGGTTTATGTTGAGCAACCTCACGGCTTTGAGATTCATGGGAGAGAGTCTCATGTGTGTAGGCTGAAGAAAGCCTTGTATGGGCTGAAGCAAGCTCCTAGAGTTTGGTACTCCAGGATTGACTCTTACTTGCAACGGATGGGGTTTCAGAAGAGTGATGTAAATCGGAATCTCTATTTCATCATGGTTGGAGATGATCCGCTCATTCTTCTGTTGTATGTGGATGACTTATTTATCACAGGAGGAGAGAGACCTATTGCAGCTTGCAAGAAAGATTTTGCTTCAGAGTACAAGATGACGAACATTGGGTTGATGCACTATTTTTTGAGGTTGGAGGTTTGGCAGGAGCCTGGACATATTTTCTTTGGACAGGGAAAGTATGCAGTTGATATTCTGAGGAGATTTCAGATGGAGGATTGCAGGTCGATGTCTATACCGATGGTCACCAACTGGAAGAAGCTTCTTGCTTCTGTGGGAGAGTTGGTGGATCCTACACTATGTCGTTAGCTCATTGGTTCTTTGATGTATCTGGTTAACTCTAGACCAGATTTGTGTTTTACGGTGAACACTCTCAGTCAGTTCATGGTTGAGCCTAGGAGAGTGCACTAGGTAGCCGCAAAACATGTGTTGCGTTACCTTGCAAAGACAGTGGAGTATGGTCTGGATTACAGGAGATCGGATGGGATTAGATTGATTGGCGTCACAAATTCAGATTAGGCAGGCAGTGTGGCAGACCGAAAGAGCACTTCCGGATGTTGTTTCAGTTTGGGCTCGGCAGCAGTGTTGTGGTTCAGTCGGAAGCAAAAGTCTGTTGCTTTGAGTTCTGCAAAGGCTGAGTATATGGCAACCAGTCAGGCCAGTTACGAGGCGCTGTGGCTTTGTAAGTTGCTGATGGATTTATTTGTCCAAGAGCTGAGGTCTACATTGATATACTGGGACAATCAGAGCTGCATCTAGCTCTTTAAGAATCCAGTATTTCATGACTAGTCAAAGCATATTGAGATCAGGTATTATTTCATTCGACATTATGTTCAGAGAGGAGCAGAGACATTGCAGTACATTTCCATTGATGAGTAGGTTGCAGATATTCTAATGAAATCTTTGGGGAGGGGCAAGTTTGTCTTCTTCAGAGACAAGTTGGGAGTGGTGCAGAACACCTTCCTCGCTAAGAGGGAGTGTTGATTTTTGTACCTAGGAAAGTGTTCCACTAGGTGACTTTTGCCTTAGTCACTTAAAAGGGGGAAATAAAGTGACCCTTGCATTAAATGACTTGAGATGAGCATTTAATTTGACTTTAGAGATTAAAGTCACTTTTTGGAAAAATTTAAGTGAGGTGATTGAAATTATTTATTTAATGAGATTTAAAGAGCATTTAATCTCATCCACTCATCTAAGCCAATCTCAACCGTTGGATTATAAGACCATTCACTTACCCTAGGGTTTTCACCAAAAAGGCAAGGAAAGGAAAATGCATTCACTTTTGAGACGAGAGTGAAGGAAAGAGCTGAGAGAGAGCAAGCCATTTTCTGAGAAAGAAGAAAATTAGCAGCAACGACCATTTTTCTTGGGCACGCAAATCGAGGAAGAGTACGGCAAGAGCAGGGCACGATTTTCGAGGAGTTCAGCCGACACAATTTTCAAGACAACAACATTTATTGCTGCCTGACCGTATAGGCCGTACTGTACAGAATCCGTACAGTGCACAAATTTCGAGGAAGAAGGTACGTGCACGATTTTTGAGGTGGTTTTCAGGCATAGATTTCAAGAAGGGTTCTCAACACGAATCCCGAGGCAAACCCGCAGGCACAAATTCCGTGGCATTTTTCATTGGCATGGTTTTTGAGACAGCCGTACAGACAGGCTGCCATACAGCAGCACATTTTTCAAGGCAGCTACAGCAGAAATTTCTGAGTTTGATTTTTCCTGTTTGGCATGGAAAATGAGACAAAAGTTTCTCCGGTTGAGATAAGTTGGTCTGAAATTTTCCTGAGTATTGCTGTAACTTTTCCCTTAAAATAAAAATCTCTCTCTCCTAACAGGTTTTCCCCTTGTGGGTTTTTCCTGGGCAAGTTTGCCAAAAATCTTTGAGTCTGAGATTTATGGTGTGCATTTACAATTTAATTTTCTGTCATTAAAAGTGAGTTTCAGCAGTGTTTTATTTGTCTGAAAATATTGTGCAATTTCCAGCCTTCATGAAAACTGGGTTGGGCATTAAACATTGAAAATTTGACATTGAAACCGGGTGGGCTGAAAACTAGAAAACATTCAAATCCTAGACTGCTAGTTTGAATGGTAACAAGGTGTAAATTTTTTCTAGCCATGTAAAAAATTTAAGATAAAAAATATTTACACCCCCAAAAATTGAATCCCTCTCGGTGCTTGATAGATCCGGGTTTAAGATGGATCTATGTTGGTACAAAAATCAATGAACTTGCCAAATCCTCAATGCTCAATTGATGTAATGTTAGACAGTGACATGCTCTCCCAGGTGGAGGGTGCATCCCCTATGTTTCGGAAACTCTTTGTGGGATGTTTCCCCACATCCCCCATTCAGGGAAACTTGGGGAGACACAATGTGGGGTGTTTCTCTTTTTTTGGGGACCCTCCTGAAAAATGTGGAGTGCACCCCTCACACGAAAAAGGGAATGCCAAGATGACCCCCACAAGTTTTGCCCAGCTTCCTTAGAAAAAATCAAAAGAGAAAAACACAAAAATCAAAACCCTAAAGCTACCAAGACCAAACACTTTATAAAAAACTTAAAGCATGTGCTCATTTATCATTATCATTATGATATGCTTGGATTTACTCGATTGCTGCTGGAGTCTTGGAGATAAACTGTGAGTGACACCGATTCAGATGAACTCTGATTTAGATAATGTCGGGTTCTGCTGATGCCTACCTACAAGCTACAACAAACGGATGCAGAGGACTAGTGGTTTGAACATTGATGCTCATTTGATATCTACTTTTTTACTTTTAAGTTTGAAGTTTATGTTATGAATCCTGATAGACTTAGAGTCTTTATAGTTACGCATTGACTTGGTCTTTGAGCGACTCTTTACAATTTGCTTAGTAGTGTTAGTATTTAGTACATCATTTTATCATTCGAGTCCTTGATGTTCATGTATCACTAATCATTGTCTTTTGAATATGACGAATTCAATTAGAAATACAACGGTGCTTGATGATTTGTGAATCTGTGATTGTTACAACTTACATGGCAATGTGAATATTTATTCATGCTTTCATCGTTCATGTTTGTTACTTGTCATTGTTTTTCATATATTTAATTTTTTTAATTTTTAGGATTTCATTCATGTTTGAGACTAGTCATTGCTTTTCATATATTTAAATTTTGATTTTTTTGGGATTTCAGATGGGGTGCCCTAAGTTGGGGACCTTGATATTCCCTAAAATTTCGGCGGTGCCTCAGCATATTTTCTGGATGCATTTCCTCATTCTTGTGTCTCCCCATCCTAGAAACTTGACAGAACATAATTTTGATGACTCCCAAATCTTGATGGAGTAAACGTAGTTGAATATGTAAGAGAAATTACATAAATTGAAGGTAACAAATGTGGTCAATTATTATTGATTGGATATGTTAGTGATCCAGTCAATGACTTGCTACATAACACATACTGTAGAACTAATATGCAAGTTCACAGATTGTATGCATCGGCCTTATAACCAGAAGAAACACTTTTAAGTTTTATCTAACCCATCTTAGTTACAGAAATTCATTTCTTTGGAGTGGAATACTGACTTAAACAGGTTAGCATTGGAATTTCAAGATCAAATTGTTGTATGTGTTACAAAGAGGATCCTGCTCTGAATTTCATTTTCTTCTGTTCTGTTTCTTTTAAGATAATTGGAACGTTATTGCTTGTATCACCATTCTATCTGAAAGCTTTAATATGATGCCATTGCTGGTCATTTTACTTCAGTAACATTGCTTTCTGTATGATCATTGATGCTTCTGTAGTATAGTATTTCCCAAATAATGTTTCATGTCATTGGGATGTATCTGGCTAGACCGAGATATTATATGCTTCATTGCTAACTAATGCCTGTGTTTCAGTTTCGCTTACGCCCTTATGCCCGGCTTGGTTTGGATCAATCCTCCGTTCCTAGTTTGCCTACTGCATCAGATATAATTGATGACCTGCTTTCAGAGATTCCAGAGATTGTGGATGCTTCCAAACAGATTGCCCAGCTATGGATTCCTGTGCCAAAGGAGCAATGTGAAAGAACTCAGCCGATTGAACCACCCAATTCTCCTTCAACTATATTGGAAGAGCCTTGGTTACAGAAAGGGACATGCAAATCTGAATTAGAATCCGAAAATAAAAGTATTTACGATTCCCCAACAGGCACCCAACTCAGATCTCCAAATGAGTTAGAATGTTGTAATGGCAGTGATGAAATTCCAGTGTGCTTGGAGGGCATAAGCAGAGATGTTATGGAGATGGTATTTTTAGGTACAGGCTCCTCTCAGCCATCAAAATATCGTAATGTCAGTGCAATATTTATTAATCTTTTCTCCCAAGGTGGTATACTTCTAGATTGTGGGGAGGGAACTTTGGCTCAGCTCAAAAGGAGGTAAGTTGCATATCTAATAGCCAGTCTTTGAGATTAAACATTCTTCAAAATATCCTGAGTCTTGCCTTTCATATTTTGAGTTTTCTTTAATGAAATAAATATGAATATTGTTTTGAATGTACTTCCTATGGCATGAACTTCAGGTTTGGTGTGAGAGGTGCTGATGATGTCATCAAATCACTGAAGTTTATATGGATATCACATATTCATGCTGATCACCACACAGGTCTTGCAAGGATACTTTCTCTGCGAGAACAGCTGTTAAAGAATGAGCCTCATGAATCTTTGCTGGTCATTGGACCAAGGCCACTAAAGAGATTCCTGGATGCATACTCAAGGGTGGAGGATTTAGGCATGCGGTTCATGGACTGCAGACAAACAGTGAAGGAGTCAATGGATACTTACGAACAAATATCTCATGATGCAGAAGATCACACGAGAAGTAATAAACAACACATAAAGGATAGTGGTGATGGTTTAGGACAGCTATTTAAGAAAGATATGACCGTTGGTAGTAATCTTGTCTGGTTTAAACCAGAAAACAAACTAGAAGCAGTAAATGTTGGCCAGAGTCGAATGCAGAGCTATTGGCAACGACCTGATGGATCTGTATTGGATATCACAGGGCTGCAGAAGTTGAAGAAAGTTTTATCTGAAGCTGGGCTAGATATTTTGACCAGTGTACCTGTTGTGCATTGTCCTCAAGCATTTGGTGTTGTCCTGCAAGCTGCGAGTAGAAAGAATAATGCCAATAAAACAATGCCAGGTTGGAAGCTTGTATATTCTGGTGATACGAGGCCCTGCCAAGCTCTCATAGATGCTGCTTGTGGGGCAACTGTTCTTATACACGAGGTAAGTGTAGTGCATACTTTTTTTTCTGTGCTCTTTATCAAATTATCTAGTCAGCCTTTCAAATATAAGTGGTATCTTCGACAGAAAAACTCAGTCATTTGTCTTTTAGGGAAGTCTGCTTGTTCTTTCCCATGGGCAGATCTCCCTTCATTTTATATCTTTATCAACAAGGCATTCTGCTCTATTAGCACAGAAAATATGATTGTTACTCTCTTGATCTTGACACTCTGTCCTGCTCCCTGTCTGATTGGTTAATTTTCTCTTACAGATTTGCAAAGGTAGTCTATTTTAAGTTACTGTAAGACAAGATTGTACCTGTTCTGTTCCCAAAAGCCTGCAGGTCATTTTTTCACCATCTGATTGCTTTATGCATCTAACAACACATACTTTGTCCTCTCTATGGATGGGATACATGTCATTTTCCTTGCCCCATGATCAGAATCTTCCATGAGAGATCAGGATTCAGAATACAAGTGCTGATCCTAATTTCTAATACTGGGCATATTATACATTTAGAAGAAGGTAGGGTTTCTCCTTTTTAGCTCCTTCCCATTTTCAATGCATATGGATGTGCCATCTTTGCATGTTTGAGAGCATTACTGATAAATATAGTTAAAACATTACTTAAAAAGAACTGGGAAGCAATGCCCATTTTTTCTGCTTTCATTTTTTCCAAATTGTCTTTCGTCTTGCAATTCATCCCATCATCAAATCGAGTGCCTTAAAGTTGTTATGCAGTCCTCCTTTTTAGCTCCTCCCCATTCCCAACAATACATAGCCATGTGCCATCTTTGTATGTTTGAGAGCAATCCTGATAAGTATAGTTAAAACATCATTTAAAAATGCCTAGTTTTTCTGCTTTTCTTTGGCAAATTTCCCTTCAACTTGTAATTCACCCTATTATCAAATTGAGTGCTTTAATGTTGTTATGCTGTCCTTTATATAACTCGGACAATGAAGGTTATAATACTTGTTTTATCTTGTCCTGTAGTTCTCTCTGCAGTTAGAACTTGTCATCTTTTCTTCTCCAAGTAATTGTAACCATCCATCTGCATGTATTTTTTTGCAATATTTGCTTTTTGAGTAATGTTTATTCCATACTAGTATGGAACTGTGTTTGATGGTTGATGAGACATAATGTACGTCATTATACATTTAAGGTTGTTGGTGCATTGTTGGGATGATCTTTATGCCTGGTGGGCTCTTTGTAAATTTTTCTTTAAAATTCAACTAGAGCTAAACAGTATATTAAATTGTTACTGAAAAACCACACATGAATTTCTTTTACTAGTATTGCAGCGGAATATAATACTGAGAGCATTCACAAACATCACATAAAAATATAGACATAGTATTTGGGTATGGAAACCCCCGGATAAAACCCAAGATGGGAAAACCAGTGCAACAGTCAGATAAGAAATTTATATTATGAAGATATGGAACTTTGCCAACCAGCAGATAGATTCACCCAACCTGGTGAATTGAAACCTTTGTAGAAACATTGGACAAATCCAGCAACCCAACACACCCCAAGGCAACTGTACGGCCCTTGCATCAGCAATACGGCCTCTTCTGCGCAGCTGTACGGATCCGTGCGATGCTGATGTCAGCAGTACGGATTCCGTACGATTGTACAACTGCCTCCTGCCGAATGGTACGACTCCCCTCTGCATGAGTCTGTATGGCCTCTAGCTCAGCCTGGAACATCGGTGAATCTGTCGGGTGAGTGCTCCTATGTCTTCTCCAAAATTACAAAAATCGAACCGGTGGACGAATCGGCTGACCCTCAAAACCAGAACCGGACCGGAACCGCTAAAAAACCGGGGAAAAAACCGGTCCACCAAAAATACATAAAATATTCATTTTAAAAAAAAAAAAATATTCATGTGCATCCATGTGAGTTCAACCCACTTTCCATGGATGTACATGCATATTTAAATAAAATTAAAATTTGAAGACAAAAAAAAGGAGCTCGTGTCAAGACATAGAAAGGATGCTTTCATTCTTCAGGAGGTCCTGTCAAGACATATTAGGAATGTTCAGTGTTACACGGGGACTCGCCCCCCAAGGTCGGGGGCGCGCCCCCCTCGCTCCCTGCGCCCCGGGGGCTCGGGGGCTCCTGGGGAAACATTTCCCAGCGTCCCCAAAATTAGGAAACTCTCGGAAACTCGCAAGGGGGCACGTCTCCCTGTTCTACAGCACGCTTCGGTGAAGGGGGGCTCCTACACGCCCCCTCCAGAAACTGGGGGGACTCCTAGACGTCCCCACGATTTTCCCAATTTCAGTTTAAAAAAACAAAATTTTAATTTTAATTGTTGTTTAGTCTCTATTCCAGGCTTAGTCTTTAGTAATTTACTATTTCACTATTTTAACATGCAATATCATTGATTCAAGTTTTCAATTACAGTGATTGAAATTAGAAATATGAATATCAAGATTCAAATAACAAATTTGAAAATTATCATGATGAATTGTATAACATGTTTGTATTATTAATTTGCTATATTCTGATTTACATTGCACAATGATAAACTTAGTATTTACTATTTAGTATTTACTTTTAGTAGTTTACATGGGATGAATCATTGAATTGTTATTGCTGGGATTTAATAATTTCTAACATTAATTTTTATGAAGACCTGGACGTTCCCCCGCCCCCCCCCCGAATTTCGCTAAAATTTGGGGGTGTTCTCCACACGTCCCCAATGTGCGTTTCCCCGCTCCCACGTCCCGGAAACTTGGGGGAACATTGGGAATGTTCATTGTCCAGGTGAATATAGTTGTCTATGTGCTTCATGTTTCAGTCTCTATAGGCAACATGTTTTGCATCATTTGATGCTGAGTGCAACAAATAAGCTAGCTATTGGAGAAACTTGATTGAAGTCCAGTTATTTTCAGTCGTGATTATTTTTTGACTCTTTTCACTTGGCAATTGGAATTGGAATTGGAATTGTTACAATTTGTCATTTTGTTTTTGGGTTCGACACTTTGTAAATTCCTTTGTAGATTGTATTTACAAAGGAATCTTGACTAAGTGTATGGCTTCAACTTCAATATTTTGGTCAATTATAAGCTTTGTTTGTTTGCAATGTTCTAGCATTTGTACTGGGGTGCCAGGCATTCAAAAGGCTTGATGGATTCAATATTGTTCACATGCTAGATGATTTTGTGCATTTAGAAATGCCTTCTGCAGATACAAATTGAGCAATTGATTTCATGTGCATGAAGTTTTACTTTGCATGGTATATTTGTAGATTATTTGTATTTGAAAGAACAAAACTGAGCTCATGTGTATAACTGTAGTACAGGTTGCATGAATCATGTTCTTACTGAAGATGGCTATATTTCCTTGTGTAACTGTCTGCCTTGCATTGATGGTGTTAAAGTTTCGGCCATGGCAAGCAGATTCTTCATGCTGATAAATTAACCTAAACCTAGTTAGTTTAAAAACTGAAATTTTCAATCGAAACAACAATATCTGCATATGTTAATCTACAAACATACGCTGCTGGAAATTACAAACTGCAAATACAGAATGCAAAACAATCAATATTACAATTATCTTCTCTTTACTGAAAAGAAGAAAAGTACACTGCTGTAGCTCAAAACTAGAACTTGCCAACCAACACTGGTGAACACCAAGGTCCCTTTTATAGTGTAAGAGACAATGTATTTGGTCACATGCATGAAGCACCTTAGGTGACTCAGTCAAATCCTAACCTTAATTTATTCAGCCAAAAAATTTAAAAAAACTAAAAAAAAACTAAAAAAAAACCTCTTTTTTGGCATCCGTACGGCCCTGTACAAATCGCTCGGTTTCCTGGGGAAACCGGTTTGATACCGAACCGGGTGGTTCGTGGACCAACCTGGTTGGTTCGGTATCAAACCGGCCCAAAATGGTTAGGTCCTCCTGTTCGGATCGGAAACCCACCGGAATCAGGTTGATCGACCGGTTTTGCCGGTTTCGCTCCGGTTTTGACAACGTTGGTCTTCTCAGCAAATTCCTCTGTCTGACTTCTCTCTGTCTGTATCTCTCCTGTGTATGTGTCCTCTCCACCAAATCTCCTTTTAACTCAATGGCTAAGTGAAAACCCTAACCCTCACTATGGATCAATGGATGTGATCCTCTGATGAGATCAATGGCCAAGATTAGATAAGCCATCACTCAAATATTTCACTTTTCACTTTATAAAAGTGATTCCATTAATTCAAAATCAAATTAGATTAATTAAAGTATTTTTGTAAGTCAAAACTTAGGAAAATCACTTTAATACATTTGGCTTCCTGTTTAATGTCTTTCTAGCATGCAAAGACATATGCAATGCTAGAAGACCTTCTTGTTGCCACTTTCTAACACTATTTAGCCTCGTGGCGCTGCATGGATGATGCAATGTGGGCCTGTTGTGCTGTGCAGCGCCCCTAGGTCCTTTGGATGGAGAAATAGATATATTAATGACAAGTACAACTCCACCATTTTTTACTATATAATATAGATCCTTTATTTGATAGAAAAACTATTTTTTATTTTATAAAGTACTCTTGTAAGAGAGTACTTAGTACATCCAGTATGGCAAGAGATTGCTACCATTGTCAAAAGTTACAAAACTGCCTATCATTGCTAACACTGAAATTTTCTGAGCAATTTATTCTTTCATTATAACAATTTAGAGCAATCAGCTATCTACAGAGCTCGTGTGTGTTCTATCCGTCTCCACATGCTATGAAAAAAATGATTATAATATTCAAGAATCAACTCACATGATAATGTATTATGCTTGACTTTGTAACATCATGTAAGGAGGAGCTGCGTTGGAGAGTTGAGAATCTCGACGTTTCGAACCCTACTCTGGGATCATCCTTCTGCGTTGGAGAGTTGAGAATCTCGATGTTTCGAACCCTACTCTGGGATCATCATCCCAGAGTAGGGTTCGAAACATCGAGATTCTCAACTCTCCAATGCAGCTCCTTCTTACACTTCAATCTTCTACTGCGTAATGACTACATTTGTAACATCATGTCGAGTCAATTTATCACACTCAGTACAAAACGGTAAGCAAAGTATCTGATACAAAATACATATACCTTTGATATATAGTTTTAGCTGCAGACCATGGATTTTGAGTCTTTGGAACAATAGGCTGTTGAAGTGGAGAGTCAAGTTACTTGTGTGTCAGGAACCATCTTCATTTTCTTGTAGTGGATTATTCTTCCTCGATAATCACAGGTTTTTGGTGGCTCTAGACATCATCAACCAGAGTGTATAGACAATTGTTTGAACTCTTCCGTCGTCTGTGATAAATAATTTGTATCTAGACTTTTGATGGCCAAGAAGGTTGGTTCTAGGAAGCTAATTACCCTTTAAAAAAAATCTTGGTGCTGGGATTTCAGTTCGTCTCATTCTCTGACAGCCTTCTAGCTAAAAGAGGGTTACTAAATGAGTGTTTTGGCTTAGAAAACAAGTCTTTATTTGCCAAAATCTACCCCCAGACCACTTAATAATTACATTTTGAAAATTTTCAATTAAACCATAGGAAAAATGGTTTAATTAATTGAAAATTTTAATTATTTCTCTATAGTTCAAAAATAAAAATAAAAAATATGAGGACGTTCAGGAAATTTTTTTTTCGGACAATGTTTTAATGCATCCCGGGACCTAGGAAATGACCATAGAACATACTAATAGTGTCTAGTAGGTTCATATTTTAATTTTGGACTCTAATAACCCCCCAAGGCCTAACCGCCAAATTTGGGCATTCCGGCTTTGGAGGAATCAGGAAAAAAACTCATTGGTTATAACTTGGCTAAAGGAAAAGAAATAATTGACAAGGGAAAAAACTCCTTGGAATACCCTATTTGATTGTTAAGTCTAAGGGAACCGAGCCACTCAAGACCCCCCTACTAGCACACTTTATTTCAACCCCAAGGGGCCTGGTCATTTCGACAAAAAAATAAAAAAGGCTATCCAAAACTAGCTAACTCTGGAACAAATTGAACTTCTGAACTGTGGAAACGAACATGCATCATGTTCAATAACCGACGGCTCAATAGAAATCCACTAAGTGCATAATTAGTGGATAGCAACACCAATTCGCTCAAGTAAGGAGAAAAGTGCGTAGATCCAAGGAAGAATAGTCAAGGGTTCAAGAGGGTTTAATCTCTCTCTCTACTTCGTTTTTAAAAGGGATCGGAGGTTATTTTGTATCTTTCTTGTATTATTATTATTTTGTAACTAGTACTGGGAACTAGGTTAAACATTGTATCTTGTTGAAGAATCTTATCTAGAGAAGTTTGCTGGGTTTTTCTCGTGAGGGTTTTCCCAAGGTAAAATTGTCTCTACTCTGAATGTGTTTCTTACAATGATTCTTTATATGCATGCAATTTATATTTATGTGATAGATAAGTTAAAAAACATCTTAACTTGTAGAGAACGGTCAACATGGTATCGGAGCAGGATTGAATAGAAGTCATTACCAGTAAAAAGCTAGAAACTAGGGTTTCTAATTTTAAGCCTTTCTGTCCACAGATCAAGTTCAATATTAACATCTTTGAACTCGCCCTAGGAGGGTGCACCTATATGTGGAAACAGATCTTAGATCCGAGAAATTTTAGTTTTGATATATTTACTGCCAGAATTGGGAATCTAGGGCTTTTAGTTTTGAGTTGTTTAGTCCACAAAACTAATTGAATAGAGGTGCTTCCCAACTCGCCCTAATAGGGTGTGTTTATCTATGGAGTCAGATCTCACTTTTGGCAAACTTAAATTTTGACCCACCTTCTACTAGGGTTCTAGGTCAATCTCAATGTTGACAAAATGACAACCAATCTAAGGGTTGAGGATAGATAAGATGGACCAGAAAAATTTGGATCTTGGAAGCATAGGATACTTCTCATTCTAAAAGAGAATGATCTCTTAAATTATGTCAAAGAAGTTATTTCATAACCAGAGGAAGAGGAGGCCTAAACAAAGTACAAGAAGAATATGGTTGTTATCACCGAACTTGTAGTTGCCTCTATGAGGTGGATCCAGGATGGATGGTAGAGGGATGGGAAACTAAAGAGGTGGAACCAAGATAGCCTCGACTCCCAAATGGATGGTTGTCACACCAAACGAGGCAATCTTCACTTGATGTTATCTTAGCCGAAGACAACAATGGGGGAGACCCAGATCTACTCCCGATAGGAGAGATCAGACCTAAACACCAAATCAAATCAAATAGAGTTGAAGTACGTAAGGTGTAAGATAGAGGAAACCCTAAATCTATGGATGACATCACAAGGTGAACTAGGGCTTGGATTAGGGTTTATGAGATGTGAAATTTGATCCAAGTTCAAGACACAAGTGACCTATAAGCCCAATACTAGATCCGGGGTTAAGGTACTAGCAAAAGTTGAAGATGTCCACTGCCTTGGGAAACGTGACCAATGAGAAAACACTGATGCAACTTTGGGCACTACTAACTTGAGAGCTCAATTGAAGGGCACTAAAATGAGCAAAGGAGAATCAATTCAAGATTACTTCACAAGGGTATCACACTTTAAGGAACAACTAAGTGCCATTGGAGACACTCCTGATGAAGATGAACTAGCTATGACTGCTCTCAATGGTCTCACTAGATCTTGGGATTTATTCATACAGACTCTATGTGCCAGAAAAGAAAGTATGAAGTTTGACGTTGTATGGGAAGATTGCATCCAAGAAGAAGATAGAGTAGCTAACAGAAAAGCTCTACTTAGAGAAGATGATCAAGCTCTAGCCATCCATACTAAAAGAAGAATACAATCAAACTTCAAAAAGGATAGTCATAAACCTCCAAAGAAGTTTCAAAAGAAAGGAGAAAACAATTAGAAGAAAGATTACTCTAAGTATCAATGCTATAACTGTCATAAGATAGGACACCTTGCCAGAGATTGTCCATAAAAGAAGAACAACAACAAAAGACATCATGCTCATCTAGCTGAAGATGAGGATGAGGAAGAAGAAGAAAGACCTCGGAATAGACTAACAAAAGAAGAAGATGTAGATGAATATGTGCTATTCTCTGCACTCTCTGGGTTTGTAACACCTGGAGAAGATACATGGCTTATTGATAGTTGTGCTTCAAAGCACATGACAGGGAAGAAGCAAACTCTGTCGAGACTTGAAGAAAAGAGCTCTCCTCAGAAAGTATCATTAAGAGATGACTATCAATATCCCATCAAAGGTATTGGTGAATCAATCTACAAGCTTGACTCTGGAACTTCCATGAAGATGAAGGAAGTACTATATGTACTAGGTTTGAAAAAGAACCTACTTTCCATCTCAGCACTAGATAAGAAAGAATATAGATGTTCAGGTACACAGGGTATGCCCAAAAGACTTAACACCTAGAGCAACAACTTCACACAAAAATATCACAGATCAATACATCGATGTTTGTCACGTGGTTAAAACCCTCGAGGGAAACAGTCCACGGCCCTAGCCAAATAGCTACTTGGAGCAATTTATTATGTAAAAGAAAGAAAGTTACATGAGCTTCTCATAATCGATCAACTAGCCAAGGACCCTCCATGCTCTTTAAATAGAGATCATGGACCAATCGGGTGTTAAGCCACGGATCAATGGTAGGTATGATCTATAAGAGAAGTTGAACCGTCGGATCACTTTATGTCTAGAGCATATCGTGACCGTCAGATTAGAATATTTACAAATGCATACTAATGCATACTGAAGAAACACACTTTACCTAACAAATATATTACACAAGTTGATCTTAATTAACTCCTAAGTGTCTAAATATCCTAACATCCCCCCTTAAGAACAACTTGGGATAGGATTGAAGGATTTACAAAAGTGACACTATTAGGAGAAGGAAGGAGGCATTAGAGCCTATCCCTCCTTAAGGACACATTCCTGAACTCCTAACATAGATCAAAGTTTAGAAAACTTCGCTTCTGTAAGAGACTTGGTGAAGATGTCTGCAACTTGATAATCTGTAGGGCGATAGAGCATTTCAAGAACACGATCATGAACAAGATTTCTGATGAAGTGCATGTGTAGCTCAATGTGTTTGCTGCGTTGATGTAGAACTGGATCTTTGGCAAGCTTGATGGCACTTTGATTGTCGCACCAAAGTGGAGTAGGCTGTTGCTGCTCGAATCCAAACTCTGAAAGGATCTGTCGAAGCCATAAAGCTTCCTGACTGGCATTAACTGCTGCTCGATATTCTGCTTCTGCTGAAGAAAGAGCAAGAGCTTGTTGTTTCTTACAAGCCCAAGTGACAGGTCCAGATCCTAGACTGAAAACATAACTTGCAGGAGACTTTCGATCATCAGGATCGTCGACCCAATCTAAATCAGTGAAACCAACCAACAAAGGTTTCCCCCCTGTACTGTAATGAATCCCAAACTGAATTGTACCTCAAATATATTGAAGTATTCTTTTTGCTGCTTTCCAGTGACTTTCATGAGGAGTTTGCATATAACGGGCAACATGACCAACGGCAAAGGAAAGGTCAGGACGGGAATGAGTCAAGTATAAAAGACTACCAACAAGCTGACGATACAAGGTGGCATCTACTTCAGGGGAAGTACAAGTGGCAGAATATTTGACTCCAGACTGGAAGGGAGAAGGGGATGGTTTACAATCTTCCATGTGGAAGCGACGAAGTAGGTCACAAGCATACTTAGACTGGGAAATAAATATTCCTTCTTTGGGTTGCAAGACTTGGAGACCAAGAAAATAATGCAAATGTCCTAAGTCTGACATTTCAAAATTTTGCTTAAGACTAGATTTCACATGGGTTATAAGTTTAGGGTCACTACCAGTAAGGATAAGATTATCAACATAAAGAACAAGTATGATGATATGGTTTCCTACTTTCTTGGTATAGACATTGGGGTCAGAATGGCATCTGGAAAAACCAGTGTCAAGGAGAAAGCTATCCATTTTGGCATACCAAGCTCTAGGAGCTTGCTTAAGGCCATATAAGGATTTCTTAAGGAGACAGGCAAGGCTAGAGTTATCCTGAACATATCCAGGAGGTTGTTCCATGTAAATTTCCTCTTGTAAATCACCATGTAAAAATGAAGACTTGACATCCATTTGATGGACTTTCCAGTTATGTAAGGCTGCAAGGAAAAAAACAAGGCGGATGGAATTCATTTTTGCGACAGGAGCAAAGGTTTCATTGTAGTCAATCCCTTCAACCTGGGAAAAACCTTTGGCAACTAACCTTGCCTTAAGTCTTTCAACACTTCCATCTGATGCATACTTAGTTCTGTAGACCCATTTACATCTGACATGTTTTCTTCCTTTTGGAAGAGGAACAAGATCCTAAGTATCGTTCACCATTAAGGAAAGATATTCTTCATCCATAGCTGCATCCCAATCTGGATTTCCTGAAGCTTCTGCAAAAGTTTCTGGATCATGATTCTCGGAAACTTGAGCCAAAAGAGAAGAGGCTCGCTGAAATTGAGAACGTGTTCGACGGTGATCTCTAGGATCACCGACAAGATCACCAACTGCTTCACATGTTGAACGGACCCATCAAGGAAGCATTGGTGCTGGTGCAATTGGAGAACATGAGTAGGTGGAGGTGGATTTTCATCCTCACTGTCATCATCAGAAACTGGAGTTGGAAACTTGTCAAGGAAGTTGGAAGAAGAAGAAGGAGGCATAATTGCCGAATCAGGCTTGCAGGCCAAAGATGTCACACCCGCCAAGTTAGGCTTGCATGCCAAGAGATTTTCATCAAATTTAACATCTCTTCTAATGATTATATCATGTGAATGGGGCTGAAGAAGTCTATAACCTTTTACATCTTCAAAATATCCAACAAATATGCACTTTTAGGCTGCAATGCTTTCCGTTTTTCATCCGGAATGTGAGCCCATGCTTCACAACCAAACACACGAAAGTGACTTACATCTGGTTTAATTTTACTCCATGCTTCTTCCGGTGTTATACCCTGTAAAACTTTAGTGGGTGTGCGATTAACTATGTAATTTGCACAATTTATGGCCTCAGCCCAATATTGAGAACTTAGTCCCTTAGATTGGATCATACAATTAGCTATTTCTTTTAAAGTGCGGTTCTTCCGTTCAGCTACACCATTTTGTTGTGGTGTATATGGAACAGTGTGCTGTTGTTGGATTCTTTGTTCAGTGCAAAAAGTAGTGAACTTGTTGTTAACATATTCTCCTCCATTGTTAGATCTTAACTTAATAATTTGATGACCAGATTGTTTTTCAACAAGGGCCTTGTAGGCCAAGAACATGTTAAATACTTTTCTTTTAAGTTTTAGAAAATAAACCCAAGTGCGTCTGGAGTAGTCATCAATGAAAGTTAAGAAATATTTGAAATCAGAAAATGAAGCAGATGGAAGAGGGCCACACAAGTCACTATGCACAAGTTCCAAGGGAGCCGAGGCATGCCAAGAAGCACGTTTGTCAAAACTGTCCCGATGATGTTTTCCGAGTACACAACCGGAACAAACACCATCCTTGCAAGATACCATCGAAAGACTAGTCACCATATTGTCTTTACATAGTTGTTGCAATGAGCGATAATTTAAGTGACCAAATTGCTCATGCTAAAGTTTGCTCAAGTTATCACTATGAGCAACAAAAACTTGGGGAAAAGGTGATGACCCAAAGTTGTTAAATTTGTACAACCTGGTAATATCATCAACAGTTCCAGTAGCAAGGACATTTTGAGGATTTTTAAAATCCTTGATTACAACTTGGTGAGGTGTAAACGTCATAGTGTTACCTTCACCTGAATGAGTAATTTGATAGACTTATAACAAATTGCAGGAAATTTTTGGAACATATAGTACATCACTAAAATGACCATTTTCTACTGGAACTGTTCCAGATCCTACAACACTTAGAGATCTATCATCACCAACAAATATTTGTTTGGTGTTACATTCATGCATAGGAGAAAAGATGGCTTGATCCTTACCCATATGATAAGATGCTCTAGAATCAATGAGCCATTCAATTGAAGTAGAAGAAGAAGATGCAGTATAAGAGTAATCAGAAGCACAAAGTGCATGTCCATGAGAGGTAGATTCTGAAGACGAATCTAGGCTGATGTGGTGCTTCTTCATTGCTGCTTCCAAGGCTGCCATCTTCTTAAAAGATTTAGATTCATCATGATTATCTTTTCCACAAAAATTGCAATGACGCTCAGTCTTCTTTCCTTTTTGCTTGGATTCTTTGTCAGTTTTTAAAGGAGCTGACTGAGAGGGTTTGGGATCCTTGTTGTTTGGCTTATTATTGTGAAAATTTTGTTTCTTGGGAGACTTGGACTTTTCTTTCTGTTGGGACAATAAGACTTTCCCAGATGTATCTGCATTGTTAATTATTCCAAGATGAGTGAGCTTATTTTGCTCTCTAATTAAGGAATCACAAAAGGATTCAAGACTAGGTTCTTGATAGCTAGCTGCAGTCAAGGATTCTTTCATGGAGTAGAATGTAGATACAAAAACAGAATATGCAGGTCCAAGTTTGGAAAGAATATGATAAATACATTGTTTGTCTTCTTTCTTAATCTTACATTCTACACATAAGAGTCTAAGAGTTTTATACTTAGATAAATAGTCTTGAATGCATGAAAAATCATTTGGATTCAAGGAAATCAACTCATTCTCAAGTTGATGACCCCGAATTTCATTGTGTTTACCAAACACAGATTTCAACTTTTCCCAAGCTATATTAGGTTCATCAATTCCAGATATGTGAAATCGCAAATCAGTAGAGATTGACATCCCAATCAATCCACGAGCTTCATCACATCTATTTGCCCATTTAATTTTCTTATCATCATCAGTGGGTTCTGTTTTTTTTCCTGAGGTTATCCTGAAAAGTCCACTACTTCGCAGAATATTCTCCATACAAGATTTCCATGAGAAATAGTTAGAACTTGTAAGTATAGTATCACAAGAGGCAGCCATACTGTAAAATAATGACTGAAAGAACAGAAACTAACTGTCTGGATGCAAAGAGCTCGAAAAAATATGCGGTTAAAAAAAAGGCACTGAAAACTGGTTTTGGATGATGAAGTTATGCTTGATTAAAGAAAATGTTGAAGATGTCCCCAATAGTGATGTGGCAGATATTAACTTGACCAACTAAAAAAAAGAACCCCCCTCTTCCCAAGATCAACCTTTGACAATCACTTTACAATAAAGTTGCTTTTAAGTGAATCACTTGTGTAGAATAAGTGATGTTCACTTTTACAATAATGTTACTTTAAATAGTGCGGCAATAAATTAAAAGATTTAAGTGACTCACTTTTTATTTTATTTTATTCAAGTGAGATACACTTTTACAATAAAGTAATTTGAAAATAGAAATTGCATGCACTAAAAAGTAGCTTAATAAGACTTGAACTTAAGACCTATTAAGGAATAAATCAACTTTGGACCAAGTGAGCTAAGTTTAAAAGGTACATAAAAGAATGGAAAGAGGAAGAGGGCTTTTTTTTTACTCTTCTCTCTCGTTCTCCGTGCTTGTCTTTTTTTCTGCAAATCACAAAAAAAACGAAAAAAAAAAAACAAAAAACTTTTTCCACACAATGGGGTTAGATCTTGGTTAGCTTACCCGGAAAGTCTACGTTTTCAAGTTTTCTCGTTGTTTCTGATTTGCTGTGATTGCATAAGGTGCATGGAAAAGAGCATACATAGCCGAGAAGACAAGAAAAAAAACTTTTCCTTTCTGTTTCTGATTCGCTGTGATTGCACAAAGTGCACGACAAAGAACATACGCAGCCAGCGAAGGCAACAGTCCGAGACTAAAACAGTAAAGATCTAATAATAAAATTGATAAAATATGAGAGATTTAAAAAAATAAATAAATAAAACAAATCCGTCACTGTAACATTATACCTTCAGATTTTCCAAAATGGGTGTTTCTGGAACAAACGGAAACGGTTTTCGGTGAAACAAAAATTATTTCCCAATGGAAAGGGTGCTCCGGACGTAATGGAACAGCTCCCAGAGGCCACAAATGCATAGAAAATCCAGAACCAGAAACCCTTTCAAAGTTTCGGCAACACCGGTTCCAGATCTTGATAAAAACCAAAAGCGGCTCTTTATAAACGCTCTGATACCATGTTCGGGTACACAGGGTACGCCCAAAAGACTGAACACCTAGAGCAACCACTTCACACAAAAATATCACAGATCAATACACCAATGTTTGTCACGTGGTTAAAACCCTCGAGAGGGAAACAGTGCACGACCCCAGCCAAATAGCTACTTGGAGCAATTTATTATGCAAAAGAAAAAAAGTTACATGATCTTCTCATAATCGATCAACTAGCCAAGGACCCTCCATGCTCTTTAAATAGAGATCATGGACCAATCAAGTGTTAAGCCACGGATCAATGGTAGGTATGATCTAAGAGAAGTTGAACCGTCGGATCACTTTATGTCTAGAGCATATCGTGACCGTCGGATTAGAATATTTACAAATGCATGCTAAAGAAACACACTTTACCTAACGGATATATTACACAAGTTGATCTTAACTAACTCCTGAGTGTCTAAATATCCTAACAATAGAGTTGATTTTATAGATGGAAAAGTACTCATGTGGTATAAAGGAAAGACACTTGAAGATGTTGTGGTCATTGGTGAAGAAGAAGGAGGACTGTACAAAGTTAAAGGACATTTAGAGACAACCCTTGTCCATGAGACTACTAGCTCAAGTGAACTATGGCATAGGAGGCTTGCTCACATCAACTACAAAGCACTACCCTATGTGAGCAAGGTGGTAACATGGTTACTAGATTTGAAGTTTGATCATGAAGGAACTTGCAAAGGATGTGCAAGAGGAAAGAACATCAAGAATCCCTTTTCGAAAAGTGAAACAAAGACTAAAGGTACGTTGGAATTAATTCATTCTGATGCATGTGGTCCTATGCCCTCCACATCTTTAAGTGGATATGAATATTATGTCACATTTATTGATGACTATTCAAGAAAGACATGGATATACTTCTTGAAGGCCAAGAGTGAAGTGTTCGAAAAATTCAAGGAATTCAAAGCCTTGATAGAGAATCATTCAGACAGAAGAATCAAGACACTGAGCTTAGATAATGGTGGGGAATATACTTCAAAAGAATTTGAAGCATTCTGCAAGGAAACTGGAATCAAGAGGGAGCTAACCACTCCCTACAATCCTCAACAGAATGGTGTTGCAGAAAGAAAGAATAGAACCATTATGGAATCAGTGAAAACAATGATTCATGACCAAGACCTCCCCATACACCTACGGGCCGAAGCAGCAAGAACAACTGTGTATGTGCACAATGGATTATCTCATTGTGCTCTTGGATTCAAGACTCCCGAAGAAATGTTTACAGGAAAGAAACCTGAAGTGAGCCATCTCAAGATATTTGACTGTCCAGTATATGTACATATTCCAAAAGAGAAGAGAACCAAGTTGGATCCTTCTGGAAAGAAGGGAATATTTGTTGGATACTGTGAAGTCTCTAAAGCCTTCAGGATATACATTTTAGGATTCTATCATATAGAGATTAGTGGGGATGTAACATTTGATGAAGAAACAACTCTTAAGAAATCTAGAAGGTGTTAGCTTGAAGAAGTACATGAAGAGGATGTACCTCCCAGAAAAGAAGAAGTTGAACCCTCTCTTGAAATAGTAGCATCTGAAGATCATGATATGCTAGAACCCCAAGAACCCCCTACTATGGATATATCTCGAAAGAGAAAACCTGCTTGGGTAAGAGAAATCATACAAGAAGAAGAAAAGTATGGAGCTCGAGAAGGCTCCACAAGAATAAGCAAGAGATCAAAGCCATTCTCCAGTTATGTAGCTTTGATGTGTGACCTTGTAGATTACGAACCCACGAACTACAAGGAAGTTGCATAGAAGAAAGAGTGGGTGGAAGCAATGATGGAAGAATACCAATCAATAATGAAGAATGATGTTTGGGATATAGTACCAAAACCAGAAAACAAGAGTGTGGTATCTTCGAAATGGATCTACAAGATTAAACATGCAGCTGATGGAAGTATTGAAAAATACAAGGCAAGATTTGTGGCTAGAGGATTCTCTCAGAAAGAGGGGATTGATTATGAAGAGACATTTTCTCCAATAGCAAGGTACACTTCCATCATGGCACTTGCTTCTATGATGAAGTGGGATCTACACCAGATGGATGTAAAGACAACCTTCTTGAATGGTATGATTGAGGAAGATGTTTATATCGAACAACCACACGGATTTGAAGTCGAAGACTCATGTATGTAAGTTGAAAAAGGCTCTGTATGGACTGAAGCAAGCTCCTAGAGCTTGCTATGGTAGAATAGATAGCTTCTTAACAAGCTTGGGCTTTACCAAAAGTAAAGTTGATCCTAACCTTTACATGAAGATTATGGATGATGAACTTGTCATACTATTGTTGTCTGTGGATGATCTATTTCTGACTGGAAATGGGAAACATATCACAGAAAGCAAGAAGATGCTAGCTAAAGAATTTAAGATGAAACATCTTGGATTGATGCATTATTTTCTCGGGCTGGAAGCGCGGTAGAGCCTAGAAGGAATCTTTCTGAACCAGGGAAAGTATGCAGTAGAAATCTTGAAAAGATTTGATATGTTGGATTGTAAAGCCATGGCCACACCCATGGATACCAACCTGAAGTTGCTATCTGATGAATCATCATAGTTAGTGGATATGACTCAGTACAGACAAATTATTGGGTCATTAATGTATCTGACGAATACAAGGCCAGATATATGCTTTGTTGTGAACACCTTAAGTCAGTATCTAGTTAAACCTAGACGGATTCACTTGATAGCTGCACAGCATGTGATGAGGTACCTAAAAGGTACGATAGACTTTGGACTATACAATGTTAGAGATCATGACTACAGATTTTATGGATATATAGATTCATATTGGGTAGGAAGTGTTGTAGGCAGAAAGAGCACCTCAGGTGGATGTTCTTGTCTGGGATCCGCCATGATCTCATGGTTTAGTAAGAAACAATCCAGTGTTGCTCTCAGCACAGCTGAAGCAAAGTACATAGAAGCTTGCTCCGCTAGTTGTGAAGCGATATGGATTCAGAAACTGATGTTAGGTCTATTTAACATGGAGTTGGATACCACAGTGATTCTTTGTGACAACTAGAGTTGTATAAAGATGATAGAGAATCTTGTGTTGCATGATAAATCAAAGCACATAGAAATCTAATACTTTAATATAATGGGTATGGTACAAAAGGGAGCTATAAAGCTCCAGTATGTGAGTACCTATGAGCAAGTTGTTGATGTGTTGACCAAGCCTCTATCTCGAGTAAAGTTTGAATATTTTCGTGACAAGCTTGGTGTAGTCAGAAAAGACTTTCCTCGCAAGGAGGAACAGCGACGATACTACAAACTTTCCTTGCAAGAATGAATGATGAAGATATGGACTCTCTTTGGAAAGGAGGAACAAGTCGAAGATATGGACTCTCCTTGGAAAGGAAGAACAAGTCGAAGATATGAACCCTTCTTGGACAAAGGGGGAGCTGGTTGATGATATGGATCCTCCCTGGAAAGGGGGAGTGATGATAAGACTGTCATTGATAATGGGATGACAGTGAAGCTCTAGTATGAAATAGGCCAAGTACGCTTGAAGATGCCAACAAGGTCCGACAGGAAATAACACTCCGTTCCTGAGAGTGGTCCTTACTAGCCGAGGATGGCCCTGCAGACGTTACTCTCGCATGGAGAGTGTACCCATTTTCATTTGTAGATGCTGTAGAATAACACTCACTTAGGAGTGGTCCTCGATTTGAAGCTAAGGGTGCTCTACGATGAGTCCTTACGGACGACAGGACCTGCATTTAGGTGTGGTCGAGATCTGCAGTTGCAGACGACACTCTTGCGTGGAGAGCATGCCTACATGAACATGTAGATGTTGTAGTATAACACTTGCTTGGAGTGGTCCTAGCTCTAACAAGCTGAGGA
Source organism: Pseudotsuga menziesii (assembly GCA_001517045.1). NCBI lineage: Eukaryota > Viridiplantae > Streptophyta > Pinopsida > Pinales > Pinaceae > Pseudotsuga > Pseudotsuga menziesii. The sequence continues at coordinate 531,696 of LPNX010518471.1, forward strand.
TGGTCTACGATGAGTCCTTGCGAACAATGTGGTCCTGCATTCATTTGCGGATGAATTAGCTGGTCGATACTATTGAATTTCCTCGTTAAGGGGGAGCATACTGATAGGGATTGCATCATCCTTGAACCTATGTCCTAAAGTGATAGGGATTGATCATCCCACAAATAGATCATGTGTATTGCAGGTACTGTGGCGGCAAAGGATCGAAAAGGTCGAAGTGCGGCTACAAAGGATCGAGAAGATCGAAGTGCTGCTGCAAAGGATTGAGAAGATCGAAGTGTTGCTACAAAGGATCGAGAAGATCGAAGTGCTGCTGCAAAGGATCGAGAAGATCGAAGTGCTGCTGCGAAGGATCAGAAGATCGAAGTGTTGCTGCAAAAGGATCAAGTGATCGTGGGTTGCAAAAGATGATAGTACTGTTCCAGTTACCGATGATTGTTGAAAACTTCCTATGACGTATAGATGTATTACCTTGATACTACTGAAGATGCTCTCTATCATTACTCCTATAGTTGATGATGTTGTTGTGAGCAGAATACCTTTCTCGTTAAGGGGGACTGTTGAAATATTGTAACTTAAAAGGATATTCTAAATGTATTTTACTGATGTACCCCAAAGGAGATGTTCTATTCCTTCGTCGGCATGTTATTATTGTAATTGGTCATCATAGAGTCATGAGGTAAAGTCTCCATTGTAAGTCGGGTCAATAGTATCTTAATGAATATAATAAAATATTGTTTTGTGATTTCCTAGGTGAAGTCGGCCCAGACAGTTTAGTGGGGCCGACTTGATTAGGGTAAAAGTCAGTTGACAAAAAGAGTATAAATAGAGGAGTTGTGCTTCTCTTTTGAACACATACTCACTCACTTGTGTAGCGCATAGAAGAGAGAGAGAGACATACCAGTAAGGAGGAGAATATCTATTTTGGGGTTTTATCTTATATGTCTTATACAGAGGAAGTTTTGTTGTGTTTTCTTCCCTTTGAGGGTTCCCTAGGATAAATACTGTGTCTATCTTGTGATTGTGTTTCTTTCAGTGATTCTGCAAATGTACTGTTGTGAATTTGGATTAAACACTAATGATATCTAGCTAATCATATGGAATCTTAACAATGATGACTACTGGATGCATTTAGAAAAGCCCATATTTTATGTCTCTATAGAGGGGAGCGTGGATCTGGAGAGCTAGGAAAATCCTAGTATGGAAGAGGAGCATTCAAACCTTTTATATGATCATTCAGAGTCATATCATGCAGAGCCGCACAAAGGTATCGGTAATGAAGATCTAGAGAAGCAGTGTAGTGAAGAGTCAGAGGTGACGTAATTAGTGGAATATCAGTCCCAACTATCATCTTCACATGTAGAGGTTCCTTATGATTTGGAGCAGCTTGGGGCTTATACAATGAGTTATCATTCGATAAGCCTTGCTGATGAGTATGATGGTGTAGTCAAACTGCCTCATCATGCCGATTTGTATATCATCCCCATCCAGTCATGGATAGAAGCATCCTACGCGAGCACCTCTCAGTTTGGGAAGAAGTTTGACGACATTATTCATGCCTATGATTTCCCATCCAACCCGCCCATTTTGGATCATCACGCGGGTTTGGATTATCTAAATAATATATTCTTGCTTTGGCCGGTAACCAAAGATAAGGAAGAGCTTTTTTATATTAATAAAATGCTTAGGTGGCTACATTGGATTTTTTATTACACCTAACATTGGATGGATCAAGTTAGCTATGCAGTGGTACATGGCTCAGGTTAGTTATGCAGTGGCACATGGCTCAGATTAGCCATACAATAGTACAAAACACAGATTAATCATGTACGAAGATTTGACTTGGATATTAGTTAGTCATGGTACATGACTTAGACAGCCAGGGGCTATTGCATCTCATGTAGAGTTCACCCACATGAGTAGAGCTATAGTCAAGACCTCAGATGACTATCAAGGAATAGTGAAGGTCTTTGAGACTATCAATAGACCTCAAATTACTATCAGGGAAGAGTCAAGGTCTCCGAGACTATTCGATGCTCGACTGAGATATAGTCATGACTGTTGGGGAGCAGTCAAACCTATTGGATAGGTCAGATAGCCATATATTATGGCTAGTGGAGTACAGTGGGACGGTGGAGAAGAATGAAGCCACTTTGGAAGTAGTTAGGCCTTGGAGAACATCATAGAGGATGGCAAGTTCATAGAAATATTTTCTAGACCGTAAAATATTTTAGAAGTCAACAAGTATGAAGATTGTGACCAAAATAATACCTTCCTCACCCAGTTGATATTTTGAGTACCATCGAAAGACATTCTCCAAAAGAAAGAGTAATAACTAACCCTAGAACAAGTCGGCCCAATTAAAAGTGTAATTGACCCAGTAAATTAGGTCAAGTCGGCCCAGTATGAAAAAGTGACTTTTCCAATATAAATAGAAGTGAAGTTGGCTTATTTGCAACATACCAATTCGCTCAAGCAAGGAGAAAAGAGCGTAAATTCAAGGAAGACTAGTCATCGGTTCAAGAGGCATCAAGAAGACAATATTTTGGGGGTTTTATCTCTCTTTGCACTTCGTTCTCAGAAGGGATCAGAGGTTATTTTGTATCTTTCTTGTATTATTATTCTATAACTAGTGCTGGGCACTAGGTTAGACATCGTATCTTGTTGAAGAATCTTATGTAGAGAATTTTGCTGGGTTTTTCTTGTGAGAGGGTTTTCCCAGGGTAAAATTGTGTCTTATGTGAATGTGTTTTGTTCAATGATCTTTTATATGCACGCAATTTATATTTATGTGATAGATAAGTTATAAAACATTTAACTGCTAAAGAAAAAATCAACATATATGATTGCAAGAAGTTGACAGATGTGTTGTTGTGCCTCTCTTGAATATTTCAGCGGGGTTGATACATATATATCATATATGCCTATGACCAATACCACGTGTTGTTAGGTGGTTTATCACATCTTTTCATGCCTTCAGTTCCATTTGCCGCCTTGACTCCATAGCCCAGTGAGTAAAGGCCTTAAGTTCTATTTAGATATACTTCTGTAGGATGTTGTTGTATTTGAGAATAAAGTCTAGTTTGATGTCCTTGATACCTAGCTTTGTAGGCAAGGTATGGAAGGTGTTGGCATCCTATGACACTATTTGGTCTTTACTTTGGTGTAATATTGCCCATCTTGTGTACTAGTTTTCATAAGGTCCAATAGGAAAATACTCCTCCTTGAGAGCATTGACAAAATTGCCTCAAGTGGGTTCTGTCACATGCATTTAAAAATCTTCTATAGTATGTTGCACACAGTAAGTATCACACCAATCTTTGACATGGAAAAGGAATTCATGAGTGCCAAGGTAATTTCCTCACCATTGGACAAGTTGTGAACAAATAATTAACCCTCTAGCATCTTAACCATCTGTCCAAAGCTGCTGTGTCTATCTTGCCTTCAAAGTTCAAACAAAAGGATATTAAAATGAACTTGTACTTTGAATGGTGTTGTTCCTTTTAAATGGCTGTTTGTTGAAGGTCCCTCTGTCACTTTTGGGAGTTGTCAAGGGATCTAGGTGAAATGGTCCATCGTCTCCTTTTTTGTATATTTAATTTTTGTTTCTCAAGGATTTCCTGGAGCAACAACTGGATCTGAGCTCCTGATCTGTTGTCTTTTTTTAGTTTGTCTGTAATGGGAGGTTGCTTGGTTTAGTGATAAAGGTCTTCACCAAGCTCAGTTAGCTTGAGGCCAAACTCCTTGTACTATGAAGTTGAAGGGGACATGTGCCAAAAAACAACAAAATTAGAATGGGAACACTGCAATGTACATAGCAATACTTTTAAGGACTAGACTGCTGGCGGCTTATCTCTGAGAAGAGACATGACAGCTATGCTTATTCACAAAAAACCCTTAACAATTGGTTGAAACTTCATCTTATAATTTCCAAAACCCTAAGGGGAAAGACCCTAATATGCAAGGAACCCTAACCTGGTATGAAGTTAGGGCTGTGTGGGATCACTGAGTTGTCAGAAAATGGGGAGCCTTGTGGGATCGTAACTTTTTGCAACGGTGTAGGGAAGAAGGGAAATGAAAGACTTGGGAGAAGCTTTGGTTATTTGCACAGTTGCAGTTTAATTTGTATTTCGGAGTTATATATTTTGTGAGACTAGGATTCAACATATGTTATTCTTGTTTTGCACATGAAACAACCATGCAGGCCCTAGACATTTCTGTTGAAGAAAGTAATTTCAGAAGATATTCTTGTTGTACTTTTATTATATTATTGTTGTACCTCCTTCGGGAGATGTTATTGATGTACTTGGTCATGTAAAAGTCTTGAAAGAATCAATGTAAACCTTCTGTTGTAAGTCGGGTCAATAGGACCCACAAGAAATATTATATAAATGTTATTTTGAGTCTCCCTAGACAAGTCGGCCCAGTTAGGGAAAAAGGTCACACACTTGATGTGTATAAATAGAGAGGGGGCACCTCTCATTTGCACACACATCTCATTCAAGCAAGTGCGAAAGAGAGACAGAGAGAGAGAGAAGAGATTCGCTGGAGAGAAGAAGTTGCTTGTATTTGGGGTTTATCTTATCTTGGTTTGGTATTGCACTTGGTGACGGAATCAATACTAAAGAAGTTGCTGAATTTTCTCTCTTGTGGTTTCCTAGAGGAAAATATTTATGTTCTGTTGTCTTGCTGTGCTTGTCTTTCTTTCAGTGATCCTATTTCTTATTGTTATGATGAAATACTGCTAATTGTTTGAAGATCTAATATAACCATTAAAATTCTAACAATATCATAGAAAATTATAAATAGTTGGGTTTATTTTGAATAAAATGGTCATGGAATTTTACTGTGTTTATTTAGTGTCTGTTTTTAGAGCAGTACCAAGGGTTGAAATTGTGCTTCTGGATGAGTTTGATGGAATTTAAATCAATTTTGCAGCTATTTGATCAGATTTCTGGTGTTCTGGAAAAGAAAATGTTTGGTTGTAGTCAACATTCTTGGAAAGCTATTATACAATATAGTTGCAATAAAAAATAAATATATGCACTGCTTTTACTCCTGAGATTCATTTGGTTTTCTCTTTTCTGATTCAGAGGATACATGCTCCAAGATGACCCATGTCACCCTACAGTGAATAGTCACAAAGTTCTCCCAAAGTTTCAAATTTTCTTATGCATCTATATTTCTGTCATTCCTGAACGAGTATGGAGTATATAACTCTGAATTAAGTTTGACTGCTAGGAGAGAAATCATAATTTATTACCTGAAAGTTTAGAATTTTTCAAAATTTTTATAAGCATTAATCTTAGCCTCATCTTTTTCCTTTCCTCCTTTTTGGCAACGAGATTATTACAGATTTTGCACTTTTTGTTATATACATGATGCCATTTTTTGGTTTATGTTGTTTGGGGTCAATGTGCATTTTTTTTATATGCACCTTCATACTCGTTCCAAGTTCTGACTAGTTTCTGTAACAAAGGGTCTTCTATCTTCCTGTGGCAGTGGTTAAGGATTTCTTTCCTGTTGTAAGTTTGATGATAAGTAATCTTGATATCTGTAAAAGGTAAAATAGCTTCACTCTGTATAACAATCTTTGCTGTGCAGTTTTTGGCTTAATGCTTGTGTTCTGCTTGATGAATGCAGGCTACTTTTGATGATAGCATGCCTGAAGAAGCGGTTTTAAAAAATCATAGTTTGACCAAGGAAGCGATTGAAGTGGGAGCTTCAGCCGGAGCATACAGAATCATTTTGACACACTTTAGCCAGCGTTACCCCAAAATTCCTGTGTTTGATGAAAGCTTTATGGACAGAACATGCATTGCTTTTGACTTGATGACTGTGAACCTGGCAGACTTGCCTTTTGTACCAAAAATTAATCCTTTTTTGAAACTTCTCTTCAAAAACGAGATGGCAGCTGAGGAAGGATTTGAAAGTGAAAAGATTACTGAGGATGCCATTGTTGAGTTATGAAAACATTATTCTAAAGTTATTCCCTTAAGGTTTATACTATTAAATGCAGTTTCTCTCGTCCTTGCTTACCAATTTTTCCATGCAGTCAAGAAATAGACCTTATTGATGGTTTGGAATACAAGTATGTGATCTATTTATTGTAATCTTCGTAGTAGTTTAGTCGACAACAAGTACTTGATATGCATCATTAACTTCTTTCACAAGGTTCTTTCATACATAGCAATCTACCTGCCTAATAATCACCACTAAATATTGTACTCCTTTTTATCGATAATATGATTATAAAGATTTGGGCATCCTTAACCTGATTGTGTGTTTAGGCCATCTGATGAGCAAGCAACAAAGTCAACAGTTGGCTTTGCTGCTTGCCTATCTGATGGCCCAAACACACAATTGATTTACGTTTGGGCTAAAGATTTGAGCTATATTTTATTGTTTGTTTTACATGGATTTTCTTATAGGATGTTGGATGCTTTGGTAAGTTAATTGTTGTAATTATCTCTGGTTATTGTTCATAGTATGTTGTGTGAAATCCTTGCTTATTCTGTTTATTGCAGAACCGTGCTATTCTCTAACTCATCCTTTGTTCGTAACATTGCAGCTTCCTAACATTCTGCTGTAATGTTATATCTCTGGTTTATCGTTATTTGTTCTAAGTCTTCATCATCTGCATTATTATTCACTTCGATAACTGCTGTTGATATTCTCAGAGGTGCAGTTCATACGCCTAAGGTGTTCAATCCTCGCCTTACAGTAGATCATTTCCATTAAAGCTCAGACGATCCACATATGATTCCTTGTCAAATTCATTTGTTCAATTCAATGACTTGTGTTGCATGCCCATGTGCATGGGATTTGGGTAGAAGAAGCATGAAGTCAACTATGTTCTCTGTTTGACCTTCTTCTGTACTCTCACCAATTTCAAATGGTGGGTAAAACCAACTATAACACATTTGTTGGTAACCATCAGATCCATTGTCAAAGAGGCCTTGCAGATATAATGTGAGATATATATCGCTTTGTTGAAGTCCTTAGACAATTTGAGCCCAGGGATCATGTGTCAGATCTGCAACTATTAGATCAGACCTATTTGGTGATATCACTCATTTCAAAGTACAAGTGATGGCAAGATTAATGCTTCAGAATTAATCTTAGATCACCCTTTGCGACCTCCCGATTTCTCAAGAACAAGCTTATGTGGATTTTCCTATTACTCTAGTCACTCGTATCCTTTTTTGGTACAACCAACTGATTAGACAAGTTGCAACGGTGCAGAGCATACAGGGAAGGAGCCTTTGTCAATTTTAAAGCCTGAATGTGATGTTTATTAATTGACTACTAACGGATGAGAATCTCTTTCCCCCTTTCAGAATACTCGGAAGAGCACAACCGGGTTACTTTTAAAAGCCTAAAGAAATGACAAAAGGAAAAAGGTTTTCTAATTAGTCCTACCACGGAAATCTTTATCCATTTCGGGATACTCGGGAAAGCGTGGGGTAAGTATTTCCTTTTCTTTGACAAAATAAACAACTAAATAGGAAAAGAAGGCTAAACTAACTAAAAACTCAAAATCACACACAAAAAAAGACACTGACGTAGGTTCCCCCGGGGGGGGCGGTGGGTGAGGAGTGGGCTCGTAGGGGCCTGCTCAAATGTTTATTTATTTTTTACAATATGGAAGAAGTGCACTTTGGTCCTTATAATTTGGATCCAAAGGCTTACAAATTTATTAAAAAAATATTTTTGTGAAGAAGGGAGCTTCATTGGGTCTTCTATTGGTTCAATTTCTCGAAATTTTGCTAGCACCTCCTCTTTTTTGTTAAACCTACAAAAATCAGCAGGCTATCAAATGCAGAAGACACTCAAAGACACTTTAAGATTGTCCTTGAACAATCTTTCAAAAAAATTCCTAAAAATCTAAGCTTTAAATGAGGAATTCATTGTTACTTTAACAGAAGATTTAACAATTCAAGTTCACTTAGTCAACTGAAGTATTCTCATGAGAAATTTTGAATTCTCTTTATTCTCTATGCATTTTTCTTTATATCTTATCTTTATTAAGTGTTGAGAAAAATAACCAAGGAAAGCAAGATTTCGCTTTCCTTGGGATCTTGGCTTGCTTTTGGGCAGCGAATATGATGCACTAGATACTTGATTAAAAATTTAACGATCTTAGAGAAAATACTCCTTTCATGTGTACTTAAGATCTACCTGAGGATGATTACAAAAAAATGAGATTTACTTAAGTTAGATCTACTTTACGTAGATGAAAACTTGAACAAGCTTGAGATCTAAACTTTTCAACTTGAAAATGAGATCTAAGAAATGATTAGTTCTTTTTAGCAAAACTAGATCTACATTCACAAGTGATGGTAACAAGAAGGAAGTAGAAAAAAGGGCTTGAGAGAAGGTGAAGTAACCAAGACTTCTTGAATCTTGAACGAGGAAGCTATTATGAGTGTATCAAAGAGGGATTGCCTTATTGTTTAGATATCAAGAATGAAGAAGTCAAACTAGAATCTCCTTCTTTTTGGAATGAAGCACTTGAAACCTTAGCATAAACTTGCCACAAAGAAGCTTGTCAAATCTATAAGGCCTACACTCAAGATTAAGAGATCATGCAAGTAAACAAACTCAACTTGAAAAATTCAGTAGACTTCAAGCATAAACACATAAATGAAAGAGCTAGAAAGTATTCATTCAACTATTCATTCCTATGAATTAGCAACAATCACTCGTAAGGTAGTGAATAGACAAGCAAAAAATGGACAAATTTAGCTAAGCTACAATTACCTCAATGAAGCACCAAGACAAATAACATCCATACAACCAAGATGATACACCCATGTGGCCTCCAAAGCTTTTATTCTTTAAAAGATAAACATAGCTGCAATAGTAAAATGGCAAAGCTGTAATCCTTCTATCCTTGAACAATGGAGAAGTGACTTGCTTAAATAGAATCTGAGATATGGGGGGGGGATCACCACTGAGAGCTTGAAGTCGAGTTGTGGAGTTGATTGTGGATTTAGATTGGAATGAATCCAAGGAGAGGGAACCGCATCTCAAAAGGAGATGTGCCCCTCACCAAACATACCAACCCCTCCTTTCATGTGTTGCCACATATCTAAGTCGCAAGCGAAAAAAGGAGGCGCACCATAAGACTTGATCCCATTCTTCGCATCACCACTCAAACACATGCTTTATGTTGGAGTAGGCTTGCTTACCATCACCAACTTTCTCAATCATGATGTCAAGCTATTGGTGTTCAAGTTTCAATCAAAAGCATGGGCCGCCACATCATGTCATGACGCTAAGCTTGAGGATGGCGAGTTACTCAATCGTTTAGATATTAGCTTGACATCCAAATTAATGCAAAGATGACGCTTCCTTTATTTGACTAACTCGCCTTTCATGGGGGACAAGAAAGGCATGTCACCCAACATGTTTTAATATGTTATTTTGACTTTTTCCAACCTTCTCCTTCTGCCAATTTGTCGTATCTTTAACATTAAACTGACATGTTGATGCCTTTTTAGCGAAAAATGACTTTAAGTGACATTTTAATCACCCGAAACATATGAAAAGTGGGTCCTGGTGTAAAGAGGATGCTATGAATGTGAAAACGAGCATCCTTACGCCAAATTATGCCTTCGAATCATGTTTTTATGCCCCTTACAAAAATTTTAATTAATCCATTAAAAATGGCCTAATTTTGCGGGAAAATTTATTTTCTCGGAAATAAAAAAAAAACTAAGGTGACCTAACACATGTCCATATGACTCAAAAACTGTCTCGCATGCTCATATACCTTAATACATGAACTTTAATAACCTCTCAGGGTTTTACCACCAACACCAACACAAGTAGTCGTCGATGACTTTGAAATGATCACTGTTGCACATGCAAAACTCTTATGGTGCAAATTCAACCAACCCTTTCAACACAAGACGAAGGGAAGTTGTTTTTTATATTTAAACCTAAATATTCAAATGCAAAGGTTCTCACTATGCAAGCAAACCTAACAAGGTGGTGTCCCATTGATCTAGAGCAGGAAAAGGAGCAACTGTTCCACACAAATGTGGGGCAAACAACCTTTGCATTTGATCATTCATAATGGAATATAGGAGAATTTTATTTTAGACTACTATTAAGTGCTTGAAGCTAGCAATCACTAAACATTCATAATCACATAATATTGGTTGGTTGAAATTGAGGAGGAGCTGCACCTTAAAGCGATAGGTTTTCATGCAACATATGTCCATTCAAGGACAAAAATCTTTGTGATGTGGTCTTGCTAGAAGTCCATGATGTGCTGCAAGGGAATCCTTTCAAGTGTGAATCGTGACATATACAAGTGAAGACCTTAAAGCATCAACCTGAACATTATGGATTAACTCTACAAAGTTCTCGAGGTAATTAAAAAAACCAAGGATTATCTTTTATGCTAAACAATGCCGCAAACTTATCTTTCACTCCTAGAATTTCACCTTGTTTAAGATTCACTTGCAAGTCTCATGTAATACCTTGACAGTCTCCTTTGTGGTGCAACACTTGCATCATAAGCAACTCAGTGCATTCTATTAGTATACGATGAGGGACCTTACTGGTGTTTGTCTACACTCACTGGTTTGCCAATTGAATGAATGTCCTTAGAGCTCATTTGGCTACTGGACCCCTATGTTATGGATCCACACTGGAAAACAAGGAGATCAAGTGCCAAATATGGGAACTGCTAAAAAAAGGACACATCAGGTTGTTTGCTTTAGTCTGTTGAAGGCTCATTTTATTCATGTTTTAGAAAAGTGGCACATGGTGCCTTTGAATCAACTATTGCAACGTGAACAAAATCATATTGAAGAATAACTATTCTATTATATGCATAGAAGGCATTTTGGACTTATTGAGAGCTGCAAAGTTTTTTCCCAACACTGATCTCAAATATGAATACCCTAATTTGTTGTCGATCTCGTGATCTATGGAAATTGTGCTCTAACTGATATTGATATGAACCAGATTAGTCATAAAACAAACATCCATCACAAATGAGTTTAAAGACTGATAGACATACTATTCTAAGACAAACAAAAAATAATAATATAAGATTGATATGCAATGTGATGATTACAAAGTTTCAAGTGGAGGTAATGTATATATGTGAAAAGGCATGATCACAATGAACGATTGTGACTTATGACTGGTGGTTTAAAAATTGGTCCACTTAGAATCTGAATCGGTTGAGTTGATTGAGTTGATTGAGTTGATTGGTGGTTGTATTGACTTAGCCATTAAACTAGTTCAGGTGAATGGTTTGGTACTAAACTGGTTGAGTCTATGTCTAACTCAGTCAGTCCAGTACCAAATCAGTCAACTAGGCCAAGTTTGTATTGACTTGGTTAAGTCAACGTGGTCCCACTTAGGCCGCATATGTGACACTTAAATTCATTTAAAAAAAATTAACCTAGAAAACTAAACCCTAAGACTTTAAACCTACTTTATTGTCGAGTCAACATGCTTTGTAGGGTTCATATAGATCATAGCTATTTGGGGTAAGAAACAACATGCTTGATAGCGATACAAGCTAACGTGGAATGATAATGTGAAATTCTTAAAGTAACCCTATTAATTAATTTTTTTATATTATCATTAATTGTTTCAGGATGTTTGAGAGGGGTTTCAACATCATTGGACCTCATATGATAAAAATAGAATTTCACACCCCATCCAAAATTCAACAAAGCTAGCAGTTTTTAGAATTCTAGTTAACTGAATTGCATGAAATCGAAGACAAGTCCATTAAACCATCAAAAGATGCCACGTCACCCTACTCTTCGACTACATGCCACTTGCGAAATATAGACCTATAAAAAATAGACATGCCAGAGGGTGGTCCTATAGCTCATGCTGAGGATACTAGTTTTAACAGTGGTGATTGGATTCATGATCAATTATGTTGATTAGTGATATATAGTAGGCTAGTACCTTGTAGCATGTTGTGTTTTGGATTCTAAAGGTCATTTAAAGCTTTGTTGATTTTGTATTTTGTTTCAAATATGTATTGCTTGGTTGATTATGTATTTTGTCTCAAATATGTATTGCGCTTAGTGCCATTTTGATGTATTCACCCTTACATGGTATATACATGAACAAACTCTACACCTTTTGTCTCTAATTGTTTGGAACCTTTAAATTTTTATTTTCCATTAAACTTTTAATATGTTATGTATTTTTTAGTAATTGAGTCATTAAATTCAAACCGGTTTGAGTCATGGCTGAGTTCAAGTCTCAATACGAGTTTACTCTCAATCGATTCCGAGTTTGAGTATGAGTTTTAAAACATTGCTTGTGACTCTTAATAGCTAGCTTTATTTACACTAATTATTTTCACTACATGTTACCATTCCTTGAGATGTTGTCTTCAAAGTAGAATCAAGGATTAATGGAAACAACCAACTTCAACCACAAGTCAAGAATAGAACATATTATTGGCCTATTGGATGAAAACCTCTATTTGTCATGAAGATAGGCAATTATATTCCCTGAGCAATAAGAAGTTTGCCATACATACAACATGGATTCGAAAATAGTGAGTAGAAGATGATGCAATGAGATCAATGCAACGTAGATCTTGATCCTGAGATTACATTGGTGATATAGGTTCTCTAATGAAATCTGTCTGGAGAATCGTCATGGACATAAGATGGAGTGATCAGAATTCCTCCATGTTTTTTTATTTATCTTTTATTTTAATTGGTTGAACCTTGATTCTATTGTTGCATTGATCCTCAAAGAAAGTCTCTTCAATCCATTGGAAATTTTCGTTGATTCAAGAAGGACCATAAACTTCATTAATGGATGTAGTGCTTGGAAATTTTGTAGTGATGCAAATATATCTTTGAGAATTTCCAATATTATTTCGGTAATGTTCTTCAATAATTGAAAATCCTTTGAATAAATTCTAAATGTATTAAATTGAGCACATAGATATGTGGACCAACACACAACTCACAAGATAGATGACACAATTTTACTCAGAAATTGAAGAATGAGACAGTGCAAAAATGGCTTGCAACCGTAAATGCTTTCATTAATCAAAAGTAATTAGATAATTAATTACAATGAAGTACAATGGATAAAGAGCCTCATGCAATTCGAATCCATGTGAGAAAATTCGAATTGGTTTGACTCTACTTGACTGAATGGTTAACTGACCTTGTCTAAATCATTATCGGAGTTCATTGGAGTTCAAAATCCAAACTCAAGTGTCTAATTCAGTGTTAACTAGTCTAACTGACTAAGGTAGGTGAGTAAATGTGACTCACCTGCATGCATCCATGCAAACCTAGTGCTAACTGAGTAGAACTGATTGTAACAGACTAGAACTGAATGTAACTGACTCCTAAATGAGCTTGACTAGTCACCAACTAAAATCAACTAATGGAGGTTGGTATCGACACTGCCAATGGCTCCTAATTTGTAGGGATTGATCTAGGAGGCTCCTAAACTGATGCATGCAAGTGAAATCAGTGGCAGTTGGCCTCAATTAGTGCTCCCCACACTTTAGTAATTGGTACATGTGCCCCAATTAGGCCAATTGGACCCAATAATGCTAGTGACTAAAATAGATTGAAAAGACTCCTGATTAAGACATAATTGACCAAATTGGACAAGGAAGGATTATAATCCTAATAAAATGAACATTGGTCAAATCATTGAGTCTTTCTATTGAATTGTAGAAACCAACCATGTGTTGGGCCTTCTACATACATTGAGGCTATTGTATTTGTTACTTTGGTAGACACTGTTGGGCAATAGGGCAGACCTAGGTTTAAACCTTTAGTGTTGCACCAACAAACAACCCACAGTGTTGGCCCTTTCGGCAACAACCTGCGCGCAGGTTGCAGTCTCACCCGAAACAGCTAAGGGGTGCCGCAGAATCAGGTTTCTGCAAGCCGAGAGGGGGATTACTGTACCTTAGCCTTTAATAATCTTATTAATCAATACTATAAAAGCTTTACTGTCATTCACATACAACTTCGCAGATAAATAAACAGTCGTTACTTGCTCAACCCACTACAGGGAATTCACAGCGAAGATAAATATTAACAGCGATCTAACTTATCAGATGTATACAGTTATTAATGCATAAAAGACAACAGAAACAGGAACAGCACAAGAAACCACAACACCGGATATAACGTGGTTCACCCCCAGTGTAGGGGTTACGTCCACAAACTGTGGTTTATTCAACTTGCTACAAAATCCACAGTTTGATCTGCGCACTCAGCTGCAGATCCCTTCAATCCTTCAAAAAGCCGTGCACACAGCTGCAGGTATTTCCTCAATCTTTCTTTCAAAACCCCTCTGTGCACACAGCTGCAGAGGTCGTCCACGCACACAGCTGGGACTTAACCTTTCCTTACAATATCAGCCTTAGCTTCGTCTTAACCTTTCTTACATCATAAAACCTAACCTATCTTCTTTGCACAAGCGCTTATTTATACTGCGCATTTTTACAAAACCATGGTCTTAAACCATGGGCACCCAGAACCCTAAACCCTAGATTTCAACCAAGGGTTTATTACAAACAAAAGTAGTTTTAACTTCCCCCGACACCCCTAAGACTGTTTTGACCCATAATTCCACTTACAAACTCTCTGCTTAACCGCGGGGTTACCCAAACATGGAGTATGCGTCCCAACAGGCCCCTAAGACTCACTAGTTGCCCGTCCCGGGACACTCTTCAGTTTTGCGGATGGAAAAATTCCGCTGACGAAGCATATTGTACTGCTTGCTGAAGCTCTGCGTGCTGCAACCGGCTGCCTACTTCTGCCCTTTTCAAAAGTTTTGCTGATGACGACCATATCGATCCACCTGCAACACCATCCTTCTCTTCAATTGCGGATGCCTGACCATCCACAACTTTGGGGTGCCCTGGGATTGCATGTCCCACTGCAGAAGGAATATAGCTGCCATGGTTCTGCTATGCCGCACGATTTCATGGCGGGATTCCCCAGAGTCTTTCTGCGAGGCCTCATGCCCTTTGTTGCTCTACGTTAGAGCAAACTCCTATCTGTCTTTGCAAATTTAGAGCAAACTCCTGCCTGTCGATGTACTTAGCCAAGTAGGGCTGTGCTGGTGGAGTACTCAGAAGGTGCTGCAAACCTCTGTCCCTTACTTCTCGTACTAACTCCTGAACGTTACAGTCGTTTGACATGGTTTGGGCTGAATATCTCACAGATGTGCTTAAGACAGAGGCACAGGTCGAGATGGCTTCTTATAGAATCCTGAGGCGTAATTTGTCATCATGGTGTGGTAATGACGCGAAATCTGATGAAGTTCCAGAAATCTTCTCCGCACAGCGCCGGATTTGCCCAAAATCTCATTATGACAAGTAATGAGAGTAGCTCTCGTGCCAGCGCCACCGAATGCAGTATGTCCCATCCGTCACATTTTGGACTGCGACACACCTTGATAACCCTCGACTTCGACACCGTCTGACCCTGCGACCTACAACCAACCTGAAGCTCCACATCCTTTAGAAAAAACAGACTATGATACTCCATAATGCTACGAGCATCTTCGCTTATTTGCTTGGTGCTACCTCCTATTCTGAGTATCTGGCCTGTCCATATACTTTTTTAAGCGGCTCCCATTTATCATAGAGGGAAAGAGTTCACCATTTAACTTAGCTAGCTGGACTGCGCCCCCATCAGTAACTTTCTATACTACATACGGGCCTTTCCAATGTGTCTTAAGCTTTCCTAGGAACTTCATGAATTTGCTGTCATAAAGGAGCACAAGATCACCCTGCTGAAAATGTTTCTTCTTGATGTGTCTGTCATGCCATGCTTTTTCTCGAGCTTTCTGCACCTGTTGTTGGAAGCCTGCGATAAATCTATCCTCTTCAAGTTCTAATATCTGTTTCAGTCTCTCTGTGATTATGGCTAGGTCATCCATGTCGGTGAAAGCAGATATCCGGAGGCTGGGAACAATGTATTCCATGGACATGACAACTTCTTGCCCATAAACTAGTCGAAAGGGTGTATGGCCTGTCAACTTTTTGCAAGTAGTTCTGTAATCCCATAGCACTGCGGGAATTCGAAGATCCCAATCATTCCTGTTAGCGTTACAAACCTTTGTCAAGGCATGCTCAAGGATTTTGTTAAAAGCTTCGACAGTCCCGTTTGCTTGTGGATGATATGCAGTACTCTTTTGATGATACACATGAAATTCTTCAGTCAATACTTCAATAGTCCTGTTCAGAAAATGTGGCCCCTGATCACTCATAAGAACTTTGGGACACCCAAATCTAGATAATATGTTGTCGAAGATGAACTTCGCACCAGTAGCAGCGCTACAGGTCTTGACTGGTTGAGCTTCGGCCCAACGGGTAAGATAATCAGTTGCTGTAATGATGTATCTGGCTCCTGAATGTTTCGCAGGGGGGTTGATAGGACCAACAAAGTCAATGGCCCATTTGTCAAAGGCCTGTAATGTGACTTGCGGAACTACAGGCATTTCATCCCTCCTAGATGGTTTACCTGTCCTCTGACAGATGTCGCAGCTATGGCAATATTCTCTTGCATCTTTGTGGAGTGTAGGCCACCATAACCCAGCTGTCAAAATATTCTGCGCTGTAGCTTTTCCTGCATAGTGACCTCCTGCTGCACCAGAGTGTGCTTCAGCCAATATTAGAGGTTTTTTGTGTTCCAAAACACATCTACGCAGTATCTCATATGAGCCCATTTTATACAGCTGTCCTGCTATTAAAGTGAAGTCTGCGGCTCGAACCACCAACTGCTTCTTCTGTTGTGTGGTCATCTCTGGAGGGGGTATACCTGTGGACAAATACTGAACAATATCCTGGAAATATTCATCAACTATCTGGATAGCAAATAATTGTGCATCGGGGAGGCCTGCGTCCAAATTGGTAGGTTCTTCGCCTGACTCGAGCCTCGACAAGTGGTCAGGTCATAGGTTAAGTCTTCCAGGCTTAACAATGATCTCAAAATCATATTCTTGGAATAAGATCAACCATCTGCATATTCTTCCACCTAGCACAGTTTTGTTAACCAAGTACTTCAACGCAGAGTGGTCAGTAAACATCTTAAAATGAGATCCTAGCAGATAATGTCGAAATTTTTGTAATGCATATACCATAGCAAGACCTTCGCGTTCTGTCGTAGTATAATTTTCCTCTGCTGTAGACAACTTTCTGCTAGCAAAAGAGATAGGGTGATCGATATTACCTTCACCTGGCTGAGCGAGCACAGTACCTAAAGCAATAGAGGATGCATCAACATGCACATGAAACTCCTTGTTCCAATCAGGGAATACTAGGATAGGGGCAGTGACCATTTTTTCTTTCAGAATGTCGAGGCTTGCTTGGCATTCTGGTGTCCATTCGAACTTAATATCTTTCTTTAGCTGCCTTTCCATTGGGGCGGTAATCTTGGCATATCCTTGGATAAATTTCCTGTAGTAACCGGTGTGACCAAGCGTTGTGCGAAGTTATTTGACAGACTTCGGAGGTGGCAGGTTCACAATAATAGCGATCTTCGCAGGGTCCATCATCAATCCCTGCTTACATACCACATGACCAAGTAGAATGCCAAAGGGTGCACAGAAAATGCACTTTTTTAAGTTCAATGAGATTTGGTGCTGCCTGCATTTGTCCAACATAAGTCTCAAACTAGTTAGATGGTCTTTTACGAGCCCAAAAATAGTCCAATCATCGAAGTAAACTTCGAGGAATTTATGGATGTATTCTTTAAACGCGGAGATGACTACTCGAGAAAATATGGCAGGTGCATTCTTCAACCCGAAGGGCATGACAGTATACTGGAAGGATCCCATTTCGGTAGCAAAGGTTGCCTTATGTCGGTCCTCTGGAGCAATTCGGATCTGATGGTAGCTAGAAAAGCCATCGGTAAAAGAGTATACTTCTTGACCTCCGACATTGTCGAGCACTTCATCTGTAAAGGGAGTGGGAAAAGGGTCGTGTAGACAGGCATCATTGAGTTTCCTTAGATCGACACAGATTCGGATTTCACCCTTAGTCTTCTTCTCCTGAACAACCATAGGGCTGACCCACTCAGATTCTTCAACAGGTTCGATTATTCCTGCGGCAAGCATCTTATTCAACTCTAGTTTAACCTTTTCCTTATATTTTGGATTCAATCTATAAGGGCGCTGCTTCACAGGCTTCGCATCAGGCTTCAGCGGGATCTTCATTACACCGATATCTCCCAGGATACCTTTCATTTCAGAGAACTTTGTCGGAAAAAGGTCTTGGTATTCGTGGAGAAGTTGAGTTACCTTGCTTACCATCTCATCATCCCAATAATCGCCAACGGTAGCAAACTTAGGCTGTTCATCGGAACCAATGTTAACTGTGCGCGTCTTCAAGGGCTGCGTTACTCCGGGAACTTCGACTACCAGTCCATGCACGTCGCAGTATCCTTCTGACTCAGGGATATCGAGACAACGCGAGTCCTCCTCCTCGTCGACTGTGAAGTTATAACATTCGACTGTGAGGGCTTCTTGGGTGGCCCAGTCAGGGCGGTTTTCTGTCACTACTGGTTCGTTAAATACCTTAGTATGGATGATCTTGATAGCTGCGTCTAGGGCTGGACAGACATCATTAGTAGAGAAAGTATTGATAAAGCTATGAACAAGACAGTCCCAACTTACAGTATCTTGGCGAAGTTCAGCCTCTGCGTACCAATTCTTCGCTAGTGGTCCCAGCGTGTGCACAAATCTATGTACCCACTCATGCTGAGGTACATACTTCCATGCCTCGTAGCATTTGCTTAAGTGATCCTGGGGGCAAGTTTTTCCCTCAAACTTGCTTTGCGTCTTTGCCGACTGGTCTGAGAACCTCAGGCGAAGGAGCTTCTGACATGCTTCCCAGGTAGGGATCTGCTTCTTATGGCTCGTCCACCATCTGACTGCTGTGGCTCTGAATGCGGATTCTAGGGCCTCCATTTTCTGTAGGTCAGGTATCTGATCCGAGAATTGTACAATAAACGGTGCAGGATCTGTCGAACCATCATATACAGGTATAGTTCTGAGTTGTGAGTTGACCCATCTGAGCGATTTGGTAGGGCAGACATTGCAGCCCCTATGGTTCTCAGATAATCGGTGTTGTCAGTTTTCTAATTCATCGTCAGAGTCCGTCATACAGGAGCTACCAGACTCCCATCCTACGGCCGGAGGATCCTCATAACCTTCTGCCTGCGCAGTGATAGTAGATATGGGTTCCGCATCCGCTTGATCCTCATGTCGGAGAGGTTCTGTGTACCGTGCCCCTTGTGAAGGATCCAGGGGCAGGATGACCCTGAAGTATTTCCCTTCGAAGACCATCTGTCTCTTCTTTAGGTTGATAACTACGACATTTTCCATTGCCCATTCAATTCCTAGCAGGGCCGAGTAAGGGTTGCTGTCATCAATGATCTCAATTACTTCGAAGTCCGCGAAGGTGCTGACCCCGTCAATATCTATTTGGAGATCCAGGAATCTTCCTAAAGGTACAATCTTTTGCTGGTTAGCTAGCCTCAACTGTATAGGGGACTAGGCAAGGGTAGGTTTCCCCATTTGTTCCCAGGTTTGTTTGGTTAAAACATTTACATCGGACCCTAAGTCCAGAATAGCATCGGTCATATCATATGCCCCTATCTGAGCATTCAATTGCATTTCCCTGCCGGTCCTGCTGACTCGATGAACAGTTTTGTCCCGACCATAGCTCTGCAGAGATTCGCAGGAAGCAATGACGTTCTGCAGCTCATTCAGAGCATCTTGATTTCTTAAAAGTTTAAGGCAACTTTGTAAAAAGGTAGACAATATACTTACTTTATCCATCGAAGCTTCGCGGGGCGGCAACTGAGGCTGCGCAGGTGCGCTGGGTGGGCTAGGGCCAGCAAAGTCTTTCTTGGCTTCCAGGAATGTCTCTTTCTCTCTGAGGATATCAAATGCAGGGAATTTCTCAGGAGCCTTTCGAACTAGAGCTTTGGCAGGTCGGTTTGGCGTATTTTGAATGTGTGTCGTAAGTCCACTTCTTGTAACGACATTAATGGCTGCAGTAGGGCGGGGCTCTATAGAAATCATCTTAAGGTTCTGAGTAGGGGTGCTTTGTCGTGCCTGAATCTTAGCTATCAACTGGGGGCACTGCTCAATCACATGATCTACTGCGCGGCAATACCGGCATGTCGTAGTGGGGTTCCGACAGTCGCGAGCCAAATGCCCAGCTTGGTTACAATTGTAACACATGAATTGGTTTCGGCCTCTCCCGGCCATGCCACCACGGCCTCCAGAAGTACCTCGTCCCGAGGCACCCCCCTGGTAACCATAACTATCGTTACTTGGGCCTTCCGTGTGTACCCGGTAAGCATCATAGGTGCGGCACTCATCCTCATTATGACCTACAGATTTGCAAAAATTACAGTAGGAGTTCTTAGTTCCCTGTCCATACCTTTGCAGCAAGTAACAGTGCTCAGGTCGGTGCTGACCTGTCATTCTGCAGAGCTCACAATAGAGAACTTGTGGTGGAAAAGGGTTCGGCGCACCTGTCTGCAAGTACTTGTTTACCAGAGGGCACTGTTCCTTGTCGTGACCTTCGGTCCGACATTGCGTACACCAAATCTCTTCGCGATCAGGTTTTCCCTTTTTCATCTCGCGAAGTTCTAGGGCCATCGCAGCTAGCTGCGATTGGATTTGAGCAATACCAGAGTCATCTCCGACAGGGGCAGTCTCTAGTTTCATTGCGATTTCCAGAGCCTCTTGCTGGTCGGCAACCTTCTGTTGCATGAGTGGGGTTCTGATATGTGGTAACAGGGCTGCAATAAACCATTCCTTGTGCTGCGTAGGACTAATAGTAAAGCTCACTTGGTCTAGGAGAACTTTGAATCTCTGATCAAAGTCCCACACTGATTCACCACGTCGCTGTTGAATTTCCTTGAGTTCCGTGATGCTCTGCGACTCCGATTTAGGCTTCTTAAATTCTTTGATTATAGCCGCCTTGATCTCACCTAAAG
>LPNX010518471.1:552764-588318 GCA_001517045.1 Pseudotsuga menziesii
ACAATATATCTTTTTCGGCTGATAGTATTTTAATCCTTAAGCTTAATAAATTGAAAAACTTACCGCGGGGCCCTTTAAAGAGCTGTCGTTCCGCTTCGCTGAAGGAGCTACTTGCGTCAAGGGCAAACCCCGTCACAAAAGCTTCCACGTGGGAACCCGTCGAGCTTGGAAGTTCGTCCTGCTTACTGTTAACCTAGACAACCACTGGTGCAACGCTATGTGGATACTACCAAAGAAAATTTCATAAGCATCACAAAAACATACCTTTGTAAAAAGTCACGTGCACTACACCGCGGATTGGCGTTCTTTTGCTGCGCAACTTTCAAACCGACCTCAGCAAACCAAGCACTGATTTCCTTCACCAAGGGCCTCCAGAACATAGCCCTTGAGGTACAATGTAAACCCCTCTTGAGCACGGACTGAATTCAACCGGCAACGGAACCAATTTGTTGGGCAATAGGGTAGACCCAGGTTTAAACCTTTAGTGTCGCACCAACAAACAACCCACAGTGTTGGCCCTTTCGGCAACAACCTGCGCGCAGGTTGTAGTCTCACTCGAAACAGCTATGGGGTGCCGCAGAATCAGGTTTCTGCAAGCCGAGAGGGGGATTACTGTACCTTAGCCTTTAATAATCTTATTAATCAATACTATAAAAGCTTTACCGTCATTCACATACAACTTCGCAGATAAATAAACAGTCGTTACTTGCTCAACCCACTACAGGGAATTCACAGCGAAGCTAAATATTAACAGCGATCTAACTTATCAGATGTATACAGTTATTAATGCATAAAAGACAACAGAAACAGGAACAGCACAAGAAACCACAACACCGGATATAACGTGGTTCACCCCCAGTGTAGGGGTTACGTCCACAAACTGTGGTTTATTCAACTTGCTACAAAATCCACAGTTTGATCTGCGCACTCAGCTGCAGATCCCTTCAATCCTTCAAAAAGCCGCGCACATAGCTGCAGGTCTTTCCTCAATCTTTCTTTCAAAACCCCTCTGCGCACACAGCTGCAGAGGTCGTCCACGCACACAGCTGGGAATTAACCTTTCCTTACAATATCAGCCTTAGCTTCGTCTTAACCTTTCTTACATCATAAAACCTAACCTATCTTCTTTGCACAAGCGCTTATTTATACTGCGCATTTTAAAAAAAAAATATGGTCTTAAACCATGGGCACCCAGAACCCAGAACCCTAGATTTCAACCAAGGGTTTATTACAAACAAAAGTAGTTTTAACTTCCCCTGACACCCCTAAGACTGTTTTGACCCATAATTCCACTTACAAACTCTCTGCTTAACCGCGGGGTTACCCAAACATGGAGTATGCGTCCCAACAGACACATCTCAAAATACTCTTTTGATTTTGTTGATTCGAATGTGTTCGTTTTATGTTGGTCATCATACCTTGGCAATTCCGTCATTGGTACCATGGTTACTATAACACTTATTTTCCTTTTACCTTTGATGCACTTTAATTAAACTTTCCTTTTGCATTTTAATTTCACTCATTTCTCTCATACAAATATCCTTAAAATATTATTTTACTAGGGAATGTTTTTCAAGTCAAGATGGTTCACACTTCGATACTGCATGTGATTCTGCATGACATGTTGTAATTTTGTTAAAGTTTTCCACTTATATCCATGGAAATTTTAATATATAGTTTCGAACAACGCCAAGCGAGATGTTATAAGAAAAAAATATTAGTAGGAACTATTTCCGAAGGATAAACAAGTGTTAAACTCTTATTCAAAGTTTTGGTGGTTGTATAAAAAATGAAGTGGCGTTAACAATGATGGCTCAGTGTTGCAAGTGGCTATAACATATAACAAATGATGGCTGGTCCATCAAAATTGATTTTTTAGGGTTCATAGTGATTCAAAGTATTAGATTGTTTTGTTTTTTTTCTTTTGGTTTGGCTACCAGCCAATGGCCGTCGACATGGAGTGTTTTTCTTCCAGTGGCGGAGTAAATTGGCCATAGACTAGTAAGGATAGAACCTACTTTGATACTAATTGCTATGAACTAAATGGTTCATAAACCAAGCATTGATTAGAAAAGAG
Organism: Pseudotsuga menziesii; assembly: GCA_001517045.1. NCBI lineage: Eukaryota > Viridiplantae > Streptophyta > Pinopsida > Pinales > Pinaceae > Pseudotsuga > Pseudotsuga menziesii. The sequence goes on from LPNX010518471.1 coordinate 554,842, forward strand.
CGATAAATATGATGTTAAGATAAAATATCAATAAAAATGTACTATGGATATGAAAAAGTGATGATTACAATGTCTAGAGTGTAGGTTATTTATCTGTGAAAGGGAACAATCATGATAAATGGTTGTGACCTATGACTCTTAATAATAAGGCTTATTTAGGCTAATTGTATTTATTACAAATATGTGCTTGATGAATGATGGTTTGTGCCGGTTTTTAGACCTATTGTTATGGTTCATGTTGATGATTCTTTGATCTTCAACAAAACATGTGATGAACGTGTTCATTACCTCACTTAAGCATTGTAGACCTTGCATTGATCATAGAATACATAAAAATTGCAAAAGTTTTCCTTCATCATAAAGCACACATTTGATGAAATAAGAGTTAACATTTACCAAGAGAAAATACATGTCATCCACAACTAGCCTACCCCAATTGGATTTGTTTGGGTTGTGAAGCTTTCTTGGCTTGTTAAATTTCTGCCAAAGTTATGTCTTGGGCTTCTCTCTTGTGGCTTGTCCTCTCATCAAATTTTGTACAACAACGTAAAACAAAATTTCAAATAGGATTAAGTGAAGCAATTGAGGTTTGAAGAACTCAATCACAAAGTATGCTCCATGATAGTTTTGTGTCTACCTGCTTTACAATAGCACTTCAATATTCAAAAAGATTCCTATGAGTATTCCACTAGAGAAGTAATGTTGTAATTTGGTCACCCTATTGCATACCTATTAGAAATCTTCAATGATGTTGCTTGCAATTATTTATCTTACGATCAAGAGTTCTACGAATTCATACACACTGTCAAACAATGAAAACATGATATATTGGATTATGAGAGAGTTATTCATTTTGAACACCATAAACCTTTGTACTTTTTGCAACACACAAATTGTAGAGTGTGTGTCAGTTATAGTGTATGACTTCAACAATTCCCCTAGTGATTAAGCATAAAAAATGTTCAACCAATTTTATAATATATTGTTTGAGTTGACCATCAATTAGCACATTGCTTGAAAACCTTGATATAGGGGGATACTACCCACCATTGGGTCTAGTGATACATTGCATATTCTTCATTTGCATTTGACTTGGAAAAGACTCCTCTTGGGAAGACCCTACAAAAAATTCTACTTGTATGACAATGTGGCACACCACCTGGGAAATTGTGTGTACTGACATGAGATAAGAGATAAAAATTCATTTTGGAAGCATACTACTCCAAGTCAATATCACTTTGGGATTAAAAAAATCTTAGTTCAAAAATATTTCCACTACCCAAACCTTTGTATTATTGTGAGGAATTACATTAAGACTTGTGTAGCTTATAGGAAGCAAGGCCTCTACAAAACATTGCTCATTTCTCAATGTCTATGGGAATGTCTCACTGGATTTATACATAGGCTATTAACAATTTTTTTCTCAATTTTGACAATGATATTGTGGTTGCTCACAAGCTCTCAAGATGGAAATCCTTATGGCTTGCAAGAAGTTCAACTCTTTATAGACTACACCAAAGCTATTCTTTATGCATCATTGATTGACTTTGGATTACCTATTCTTTATGCATGCATTGATTCATCAACTACTTCTAGAATTCATTCTAGAATATGTTTAATACAACACTAAACATGTGGCACCAACTTTTCATTTGAAGACCAATAGACATACAACAATGTTGAATCAAACATAGTGCATTAATTGCACATGTATATTCATAGTCATTCCTACACATGGGATGATAATAAACACAATTACAACTGAGCTCAACACAATTTGATATTATGTAGTGCTTTGGAGGATTGAGCAATCCTAAATTGACATTTCTTATCGAACATCAATCATTGCAAGCACTTTTGCATCAAACACAAAATGAGATAATTTGGCAACATTACCAAGTTCATCAAGCAATTATTGAATTTTCAATGCCAAAGTGCGATACATTCTAATGCAAACTTTAGACAATTGCAAGCAATGATATGATATTCACAAAGTCCCTCATTAATTTCAAATCAATGATAAGGTTTAGCCCCACACAAAAAAAGGATCATTTCAAAGGACAACATTGATATTTGTGTGTAGAACAATATGATCCTCATAAAATTAAAATAATGCATTCAAGCTTGATTTGCAACCCTCCTTGAGTCTACATCCAATTGTTAGTGTAGAATTATTATAGGGTTATATCCCTCCCTTTAGCAATCAATGGTGCAACCCTAACATCCAGCTGACATTGATCTTGAGTTCATTGACCTTGAAAAGAAATATTAGATAATTGACAATTTATCAATCACACTAGGAACAAGGCCATTACACTCTTTGTTCTTGTGAATGTATGATAGTTCCCTATATTAGCCAAGGACCTCAAAATTTACAAAATGCAACAAAAGTTTTTTTTATTTTGTATCCAATATGTGGGGACCGATTTATAGGATCCCTTACACTTGATCAAGATCATCACTAAAGGATTGGGGACGTCTAATCCATGCACACCAACTTCTATCACAGTTTGGTTTGTTTTGTGCCAACACCCATGAACTTTCTATGTGTACGCCTAATTTTCAAGTTCATGAAATGAGGTAATGATGATCCTCAGGCAGAGCGCCCAAGGTTGATTTTCAAGAATCACCTCGAAAAATGATATATGGTATTAATCATTGTTCTCTACTCATATGACTGTAATGCATCTCATTTGTAATATTTTTCACAATCAAGTAGACAACGAGAATGTGACTTGACCCACAAGATTCTTCCACAAATTTGGTGCAATAAGAGATCTTACTATTGTACAATCATTGTCGTTCAATTTTTTTCTCCTTCATAAACTTAAAATTTTATGTTTGACGAATGGGATGCTCAAACACTTAATTTCTAAGGTTATTATTGTGCTTATCTCTAGTTATCGTTCATTGTGATTATCTACACATTTTCAATGCAATCTTCTTGTTGATTTTGTGTTATATGCTAAATCTTCCACGTATCCTACCATTGTACTAAGTCCCTTCCATAACCACGTATACACATTTAGTCCCTTCCATAACCACTGTGTATCTTTGGGGCCCCATAATTCATATAGTGTTTGAGTTGACCACCGTTTAGCACATTATTGGCAAACCTTTATACAGGGAGATACTACCCACCTTTGGGTGTAGTGATACATTGCATATTCTTCATTTGAATTGACTTAGCAAATACTTTGCTTGGGAATACCCTACAAAAATTTCTACTTGAATGACAATGTAGTGCTTTGGAGGTTTGAGCAATCCTAAATTGATGTTTCTTATCTAACATCAATCATTGCAAGCAATTTTTCATCAACACAAAATGAGATAATTTGGAAACATTGCCAAGTTCATTAAGCAATAGTTGAATTTTCAATGCCAAAGTGCAATACAATCTAATGCAAACTTTAGACAAGTGCAAGCAATGACATGATATTTACAAAGTTCCTCATTAATTTCAAATCAATGATAAGGTCTAGCCTCATATCCAAAAGGATCATTTCAAAGGACAACATCGATATTTGTGTGTAGAACAACATGGTCATAAAATTATCATAATGCATTCAAGCTTGATTTGCAACCTTCCTTGAGTCTAAATCTAATCATCAATGTAGAATTATTACAGCATTACAATACTCCCTTCAACAATCAATGGTGCAACCCTAACATCCAACCGACATTGATCTTGAGTTCATTGACCTTGAAAATAAATATTAGATCATTGACAATTGACTAATCGCACTAGGAACAAGGATATTACACTCTTCATTCCTGTGAAATTATGATAGTTCCCTATATTAGCCAAGTACCTCAAAATTTACAAAATGCAGCAAAAGTTTTTGTATTTTCTCTCCAATATGTGGGGACCAATCTAGAGGATCCCTTTTACTTGATCAAGATCATCGCTAAAGGATTGGGGATTCCTAATACATGCACAACAAATTCTATAACAATTTGGTTTGTTTTGTGCCAACACCCATGAACTTTCTATGCTTACACCTAATTTTTCACATTCATGAAATGAGTAATGATGATCCTCAAGCAAAGTGCCCGAGGTTGATTTGTAAGAATCACATCGAAAAATTCTATAGGGTATTAATCATTGTTCTCTACTCATATGATTATAATGTATCTCATTTGTAATATTTTTCACAACTGAGTAGACGATGAGAATATGACTCGACCCACAACATTCTTCCACAATTCTGGTGCAATAAGCAATCTTTCTATTGTACAATCATTGTCATTTGATTTTTTTCTCCTTCATAAAGCTAATCTTTTTTGTTTGACATATGGGATGCCCAAACACTTAATTTTTAAGGTTATTATTGTGCTTATCTCTAGTATCATTCATTGTGATTTTCTGCATATTTTTTGGCAACATCTTCGTGTTTATTTTGTGTTATATGCCAAAATATTCCATGTATCCTAACATTGTGCTAAGTCTTTGTATACACATTTAGTCCCTTCCATAACCACTATGGATATTTGGGGCCCATAATTCATATAACTAAGGCACTATATCCTCACATCATTCTATATAATTTCCATTAATTGTTTGGGCATCTTGCATCTATTCACCATATATACAACCATTTATAACAATATATTTCCAATTCTTATTAAGATGTTGATGGTTTTGGTTTTTCTTCATTGGTAAGTTACTTGAAACATGTAAATCCTTACAATTTTTGAAATGCATACAATATCCAAAGATGCCATGTCTAAAAGTTTAGGAAACAAGGAAATGGTTGTTTGTGTAGTTAGAAGCATCAAACATAAAAAAAAATTGTAAACATTAATTTAAATAAATAAAGATAAAATCATTCATTGATTCATCATAGATTCACTATATTCATGAATCACTACACCAATGGTTTAGAATAATAACATTGAATACACAACAAATTTTTTACCTTTATAAGGTAGGGATGATCATCAACCAACAATATCCAATGATCTTATGTAGACGCCGTGTATTAGATGTCGCCCATGATGTTGAAATAGAAGAAGACTACTCTCATTTAAGGAGAATCTTCAACCAAATCAAGATAAGAGAAAGTGATGTCTAAGATATGATCCTTAGAATATGTTATGCCCCATATTCTTTGTAGAGTACCTTACTAGATGTGCCAAGGAGGGGTTCCTTTTGCCATTGTAAAAGGCCAAGTTGGGGTTGCTTTATGTATAAGTGTTGGTCTATCGGTGCTCTAGACCCCTTGGTTGGTCATGACAGGTCGTCTTGGTCCTCATTTCAAGGTGTACTGGTCTTGTGGCCCTACTGACTACCCCTTGAAGGGTAGTAACTCCTCATTGTGTTGGGAATTTATGCCTTGTGTAGGTATTGGTTCACTTTAGGGTGGCTCGATTAGGACACATGGCTTCATATCCCCTACCCACAATCATGATCTCATGCTTTGTAAAGGTGTTTTCACTTGTAAGGGTTGTCTTACCTACTCTAGCACACCTCCATCATATCTACTTGGACCTCAATTTATTATATCACCCCCTTTCCTTTGGCCATCTTAATAAAAAATGCAAATCATCCACCACTAAAAGTATCTTTTAAAGGTTGTATCAACTCAAGAGGGAGGGCGTTGTGGGAAAAAGACACTTTGTTGAGGTTAGATGGGGCATGATGTCCTCCTTCAAAGCTCAATTTTTCAGTTTCTTGAAGCTATCATCTCTTTTTATCATTATTTTGTATGTTTTATGAGGTTTAGTCCCTAGATTGTGGGTGATAAACCCTAAAAATGATTTTAAACTCAAATTAGTTAGGTCAACCTAGAGGAGGGAAAATTAGACTTTTATCCTTTAAATAAAATGCCCTCCTCTCTTTTGTAAGCAAGATCATGGGATCAAATATAACAACAATTTTATTCCTACTTGTGTACATGAGACTTTGATGTGGTGCACACCTCTCTTCTAGACTCTTCTGGGGTTTCCAAGGATAATACTTTGATGTTTGAGGCTTCTTTGCAATAATTCAAGGAGGAAGGATTCTAGGGTTTGGCACTCTTCTATTTTCTCTTTGTTAAAAGTGGTAATATCTTGACACTCTTTCCTTGCATTGATTTTGTATCCAAGGTAAGGATATTTTAGGGTTTAATCCATATTATGTTAGGCTTCCTGGTGAGACATTCCTTTGAAGGATCCCTCTTGTTTTGGGTTTTTCCCCCTTGTTTGTCCCAATTAGGTCAAGTTCTAACATAACCTAGGGTTTCTTAGCCTTGCCAATTATTGGGAGAAAACTAGCCCCAATTTTTCTCATTTCCTTAGGAATAAGGTCTTCACAATTAAAAAATTTGATGTGCTATATGTAAAAAAAAACAAATATAAAGAAAACCCAAAAAATAAAAAATAAAAAAATATTGCAGTGTTGTAGAATCTAATCCGTTAAATTGATGCACCCCCTTAGTTTTATGGCTAATCTTGAAGGGCGTCCCCTTCTTGTGGATGTTTTGGGAAATATAATAGTTAAGTGCAAGGGCTTGTATGTTTTTTAGATTTGAATTGGTGGGTACATCCATCTAAATTCATATTTGAATAGTCTTAAAAGCTCAAGTCAAGGTCTAATATCATCCCTACTCTCTTGGGCATCCATCTAGTGAGTGAAGTTGACCTTGTGATTTTTGGGGGTAAGTTAAGGCATAAACCAGATGTAGTAAGCCAACCATTTCTATATTTGTCTTACTCATTTATTGGTTTCCCCATAGGTGTGATTCCTATCCCTCTTCATTAGGGATATCTTCCTCGGTAAGTTGGCATTGTTCTAAGCGGTTTTTATCTGTTTTTGAACACATATTTGTTGGTTGTCCTTTAATAACAACACCAAGGATTTTAATCATTTACCTTAATTGCGAGCATTTATTCATTCTAACTCCTATACTCTTGAAGTACTTGGTAAACATTCTTGTATCCATTGCTTTGACTCCATAAGTCATTAATATTTTTCAAGAGGTTTCTCGTGAGGTATTCTTGCGTTGTCTTCACTGGTTTTGCAAGTCTATTTCACTTATATTAGGGACTCCCCCTTGGCCTTTAGGAGTTGTCCTAAAGCATAAGGAGAGTGCACTGTGGTGATAGTGGGTGCATTACTTGCCAAGGTTTCCACTCTCAATACCTTTCAGAACATGATATTAGAGGAGATGATGGTTCTTGTGGCTCTTGTCACTACCACTAGGGTTTATGTCCTAGTAGAAGACATATAGAGTGGAGCTAACACCCTTTATGATTTAGAGACATTGTTATTTTGGGATGTAAGGTTAGGACAACATCATGAAAAGATAAGATTGATGATTATTGTGCTTGGTGTGAGGCCTTGCTTGGAAGAAGACTCGATTCATGTATTATTGATTCTTGATGGAGGTCTTGGTGCTTGTGTTATACAAGAGTTGAAGACTCAGAGTTTGAGGACTCAAAACCTAGGATGTGCATGTAGATTTGGTGGCTAGCACTAGAGTTGTCTTGCTATGCACTTATGTGATGCAACATGGCTAGGGTTTGCAAACCCTAATAATGACAACCATTCTAGAGTGGAGGGCTTATGTGACACAAGTTTCTTGTTGAAGCCAAGGACGACTTCTTGGTGTTCATACTTGCTTGATGTGGATATTTGGTGGTGGTTAGAGTTTATTGGTCTCCCTAACTAGGGTTTTGAAGAGCTTTAATATTGTACCAACTTGTAACAAGTTTTATGTAAATAAAATTCATTTCTTCTATATAGATATATGAAGTTTCTTGTTGCAAAAAAATTGTATAATTGTAGATTTGATTTTTAGCTTGCATTGTCTTCTTGATTGGGTAATTTCAAGCACTTGTTCATGTTGATTGGACATAACATAGGCATGAAATTTTTAAGTGATATAACATATAACATATTTGTGTTATAAATTTATAGTAAATAAAGTTATTTCACATTTGGTATATGCTTGGGAAAAATGTTCCCCAAGGGATAAAACTTGTTGGAACTTGTTTCGTATGTTTTCTCCTAATATTTGGGTTAAAGTGAAGTGAAATATTGTTCCCACTGTGAAGTGAACTTAATATTTTGACATATCATCCCTAAGGTTGAATTTCATAGGGATTAGATCCAATAAACCTTCTTTGTGAGGTGATATTTTAGAATTTGGAATAAAAGACATAACACATAAAATTCAACATAGAATATCGGCCTTTTGTTGAAATCCCTCTTTTGGGAGGGATTTGATAATTTAGCTGCATTGTACATGGGAATGGTTCTCAACCTTATGTAGGTTGATTGGGTGGTGAAACCCTAGTGTGATTGAGATGAACACTTTCACCCATGAAGGATTAGACGGAATGAAAGGGCCTAGTTTCTCTTGTGGTGAGAGTATGCTTTCAACTATGATTGATGGTGGATTTACTACATGGATTGTTGTTATGATTTTTTTTAGTAGATTTTATGGGTAGGAGGTCCTATCATAGGTTTGTTGATTTGATCCAAGGGTTTCTAGTATGTTTTCACCAATGAGAGATGGTGGATCTATGTGATAGTTAATTGGATTGTATTTAACTTTAGTGGGTGAGATGCCCAATAGGACCTATGATAGGTCGTTGATAATTTCAAGTGGATAAAAATGTGTTCTAATTAATGGATGGCATGGATTTATTTTCAACGAGTGAGATTCCCAAGATGAATTGTGATATGTGGTTGATTTGTTTTAGTAGATTCCATTGTGTTTACACTTGTAATAGGTGGAGGGTTTACTTAATCAATGGTTGGTATGCAACCTATATTATAATGGGTGTGATGCCCAAGCAGACTTGGGAAGGTTGGTTTATGTGGTCCACTGGATGCCAGTGTTTGGAGTGTATTGATGTTTGTGATAGGCATGCTTGACCACTTGATTGTTTGTTGATTTTTGGAGCCTGATATAGGCTAATTCATTTTGTGATAGATTGATGATTATTGGACAATATGTTTTGGTTGAGTTGCAACTCAAGGGTTTACAAGAATAACAAACTTTTTCAATTTTAGTGATTGTTATAGATGAGGGAGCTTCCAATATTATCCCTTGATGATAACATTTATTGTATATATTACACATTTGTGGATAGGTTGATCATGGATATGATAGATATTGTGATGCTAAACTATTGGTGATCTTGCGCATTTGTACTTCATACGAGTACTCTTTTTTCTTGGAGCGTTAGCATTGAAGAAGGTTGTGAACGACCTTACCTAGAGATAGGTTCAAAACCTATGGTGGTGGAATGTCGAGTGATTGATTATGAGATTATAATTGAAGAGAGATTTGATTTGAGTAATTATGATTACTATTGATGAGGTCACTTGGATTCCCTCAAGCATAAGGAGTTCATTGTGATGACATTATTACTTCAAGATTCTCCTAGTTAGAGGGAGGTTCCCTTGTTGAAATTGTTTCTCGGTTTCTAGATGTTTTGAGGGCTATGAGTGATTCTCATGCTCACAATTGATGATATCCACTTATGGGTTGTTGTTATCGTTTCCCTCAAGGTTAATACTTTAGGACCAATGAATTGTGATGTATGCATATTTCATATTGTAATTTTGATGGATCTAATCCACATCTCTTTCTTGTGTTGGAGATCTGATTGTCTTTGTAAATGTCTTAAACAACTCTTGATGTGTTGCCATAATATTTTGGCTTGTGATGATCACTTTAGGGATGCTAGAATTTTGTTAGGTTATTGTTAATGTATTTCTTGTTCAGAAGTGATTTTAGAGTTCGATAAGAAGTAGTGGTCTAAGTTTATGTTCCTTTGGTTTCACACATGGTCATTGTTCTTTTGGAACACTCGGTAGAGGGGAAGAGATAGTAGATTTATTTGATGGGCCAACCAAATGGATTTGTTTTATTCTCCTTGCTTGTTCACCATTTATAGGTTGAGTTGCAAATTTCTTGGAGAGAGACACACATTTGAGGCCTTTCTAGGAAGAATACTATAGTTATTGTATTCTTGATGTTCCATGGAGGTCTAGGTGCTTGTTTAGACTCAATATTTGAATACCTATGGTTTGAGGACTCAAACCCTAGTGTGGACATGTAATTTGGTGACTAATAATAGAGTTGTATTGTTATGTGCTTGTGTGATACAACATGGTAAGGGTTTAAAAAACCTAAGGAAGAGAACCATGCTATTGTTCAGAGACTGTATGACACAAGTTTGTTATTGAAGCCAAGGAGGACTTTCCAATGTTAATGCTTGTTTGTTTTTTGTGGTGGCTAGGGTTTTCTTGGTTTATTAGTTGGGGTTTTGGAGAGATTGAATATTGTACCAACTAGTGATACATTGAGTATGTACATGTAATTCATTTCATGTTCTTCTTCTTCTCATTACACACACACACCTAGATCCAAAATTGTGTAATTTTAGATTTGATTTTCAACTTGCATTGTCTTCTTGATTGGGTAATTTCTAACACTTGTTGTTCATGCTATTTTGAAATAACATGGGGATAAATTTGTTAAGTTATTTCATGTATATCATATTTAGTTCTATAAATATGTTGTAAATAAAGGGTTGGAACTTGTTGGAATATGCTTGGAATCTTTTAACTTGGCTTGCCTAGTTTCTCTGATTGAAGTGAAATTTAATATCATTCACTATCTATTGTAGTAAATTAATATTTTAGATCATCTCTCAAGTTGAATTTCACAAGTATTAGCCTCATAAACCTTTGGTGTGAGGTGAAATTTCTGAATTTGCAATAAATGTCATTATGCATAATTTCTTCAAATTTTAGATACTTCGATGCCAATTTTAGCAAGATTTTTTTAATAATGTAAAGGCCTCAATAAGGTTGAATTTAGGGTGGGACCAACAAGAATCACTAAAAAAAGTGTTTCTAACATTTATCCCTTTAAATCCTATTTTTATGCTCACTTTTAACTTTTTAGTTTGGCAATGTGAGCTTGGAAGAGACCAGTAGAGAAGAAGAGATGAGGTATGTGATTGTTCATTGTTTTTATTGTAGGAATTGTTGTGCATGCTATATATTCAGGATTTAGCATTCTTCATCATTATCAACATTCTTCTTTCCTCGAGTCCCCATATTCCTACATTGTTAAGCTTAAAATTTCATATGTTTATATTTGTCATTTCCACACCATCTCTAGAAATTGAAGGAGTGTCAATGTTTAATGTTGAATCATGAATGTCAAATTATGAATGGTGGACACTAGAATGATTTGAATCTAAAAATGTTTCTGAATCATTGCTAATTTACATTAATTCTAATGCTTTCCCCCATATATTATTGTATACATGAAATTTTATATATGTACCCTTGGTGTACCCTAGCCGCTTGCTTCAAAAAGCAACTGACCCAAATCCACTCCCATGTACCTATAATTTTGGCAATGTTGTTGTAAATTGACTATGAATGTTTTCTTTCCCTTACATGGGATTTCCTTTTCCCATTGTTGGCATTGATGTGCTTTACATCATAATTTTCCATGCTCAGCGCATGTCAAAAAATATGCAAAGGGGTGTGGAACTTATGTCGCCGGCCTATTAAAGGTTAATAATGTTTCCCACATGACCAATAAAGTTTTTCACGACAAGTATTTTGCTTCGTTCTTTTTATTATATTATTTATTTTCTCAATCATAGCGTCCATGCCTTCATACACCTCTTCTAAATGACATGTTTGTCAATTTTATGAAGTAAATAGATCCTTATCAACCTAAATTCTATTAAGTATTGAGATGGATAACAAAACCTAGGTGCAAACCTCTTTCCACTTAAATAATTCCTCTAGTGTGTCAAAAATGGCTTGGAGACTCCATGTGACCAAAATATCTTTACTAAAATGGAGTGAAATTTTTTCATGAAGCATATATGGAACACAAAGAGTGTAAATTTTTGGTGATATTGTCTTCCTTAACCAATGTTTATATGATATTCATGTTTCTTATGGATGATGTTCTACAACCTTTCAAAGAAAAAATTGTCATTGTTTATCATGGCAATGTGTTGACTTTTGGTAAGACATGGGAATAATTTGTCCAACATGTTACAAATAGCATGAAGAATCTATTTACCCAAAATCTCTTTGTTGACATAGAAGACTGCAAATTTTCCATGACGCACATCTGGAATAGAGGAGTACATGCGGATCTTGAGAAGGTACTAGTCATTAGAAGCTAGCCTACCTCAACCAATATTAAAGAGTTAAGAATTTTATTAGGATTTTGGCCAAATTCTATTAGATATGTGTGATGGGATTCATCCACATCATGCACCATACCCACTTCCTACTACATGGGACTGACAAGAAGATAATGTTTATGAGGGATATTAAGAAATAATGGGCCTATGAAGAAATATTAAAACATGGATTGTTCTTTGTGTCCATATTACACCTATGTGCTCCTAATAAATATTTTCAGGTACACATGGACAAATTAGAGTATGCACTTAGTTTTGTCTTCCTATGACATGCACCCTTAGTTGTGCTTTGAATCCTTCAGTACTACAATCCAAAATTATTTTGTTGATGAAAGAAAAGCCTATGTGATTGTCCAAGATGTCAAATCACAAAAACATTACATTCTGGGGAAGGAAATTATTATACATTATAACCATAAGTCTCTACAATTTGTAGAGACAAATAATGTTGTGGATTGCACACTAATTAAAGTGGATGAACTACCTATAGAAGTTACATCTTGTGATCAAACATAAGCACTACACATCCACACATCCCATTCATTATTTGGGTTGATGACCAATTCATTCATTGTTAATATTATTGAACATATGTGGACAATAGACAGTAAATTGGTAAAAGAATTATGAATCCAAGCCAATAATAACATTCATCCATTCCACATGGCTATAGATCTTTATAGAATTGTTAAGTTGGGGCAACTTCCTCAACATAGTTGCATATCAAGTATTTCACACTCGAACAATTGCAATATAAGTTTCCTCACTTGTTGAATGGTATTGGTAAGCCCCATGATTGTCCTGGATTGCTCATCTTTTTACATCTATTTTTGTCTATAACCATTTCCTAGTAGCCTCACACACCTAAACATTTCCAAAAAATATTGCTTAATGGAAAATTTAGATATTTCTTAGTATAAGCTATTTAATTTGATGTGTTTGGATTAATTTCAAAATCAATGTGATGAATGCATGGTATGCATTGGATGTACGAACCTTGTTGAAACCTAGATTGTGTTGCATAATTCAATTATTAATCATGGGAATTGATTTTATGTATTTTCCCATCAAGAAGAGTTTCAACTCCATCTAACCACTTCAAATCTAAATTGCTATAGAAGTAATGTCAATATGGCAATAGAGGGAGACATCTGTGATATCATGTCATCTCAATTTATGAGGATAATTAGAAAAGATACCAATCCAAGAGAAAACACTAACTCAATTGGATTTCAAATTCCATGCATCTTAGATTACGTATAGTAGGAGAAGTTATAAATAAAATTCTAAACACAACTACGATTGAGTGTGAGTGAGTTAGGTTCCTAACAATTAGGGATTTGATTGACAAAAATATTGATTCTTTTAGTAAAGGATCCTAACCAACTAGGGTCCCAATCAATTCTATTATTAATATTATACATCTAGTTTGAATTATTCACCCAGGATGAAGTTTTGATATATGTAATTTTTTCATCATTGTGAATAATTATTTAATTTATGTTCATGGGATTTCTTGGCTCATTTTGTTTACATTCTTGACTGGTTAGCATTGTTAAACTTTTGGTCAGTTCAACTGCTTTTAATACTGTTTGATTTATTTTGCTACCTTCCTAGATGGTATAGTTGTTGGTTATAATAATTGATCATTTGTTTTCGTAAGTTATTTATTTTTATGGCCATAGACATTATTTCTCTATTCAAATTCAAGCGGTGGATGCAAATTTCTTTTATTTCAATTCCTCATGCCATTGGAATAATTATATTCAACCTATTTTGGTTTCAAACAAACTATATAAAGAAATAATAAAAGGAACCAATCCTCTTAGTTATGTTGAATGCAGCCATATTGATTTCTTTTGTCAACACATAAGTAGTCAATTACTTCATTGTTGCATCATATAAAACTATAACACTTATAACTCCTTAACATCTTGTTCCTTGGTGGATTAGATCTTTGTAGTGTGCATAAATAGTGCACAATATCTCTAAAGTTTGTACACCCCCTAGTTAATAATTAAGGTGACTTGTAGAGTTTAGTACTTTAATACTACAATTCTACATCCTGATAGTTGCATTGAAATTTTCTACTTTAGCGACAAATTTTAGGGTGTGGGGAATTAAGAGTTCTCCATCTAACACAGTGGGATGATTTCTTCCTTATAGGGAAGATTTTGATATGTGCCTTAGCATAATTTTAGTAAAAGAGTGTTACTCCTCAAGAATAAATATGTTCTCATTAGGTATCGTCATGCACAACCATCAACTACTTCTTGTTGCGATTTCCCCTACCTATGTGTGCATGATCCATACCTTAATAATAATTTACCTTTAGTTTCACAGGAATATCAAATTCAAAAGGTACAATTAGCAAATCAACACTTAACTAATCACACCATCTCAACATTGGGTTTCTCTGGCCATGTCAATGGGTTCTTATAGTAAGGAACCTCACCCACTATTCCAAGTTCTCAAAGCTAATTAAGTCTCCTCCAAATCCAATGATTAACTTAAAAAACAACTAGTGTGTGCACATCCTTTTCGATTATAGCATTCTCAATAGTTTGTTGCCTTATTTGAAATCCTCCACTCTAACTTTGTAACAACTATATTAAATGGAAACCTTAACATTTGGATTTCATAAATACGCATTGTCTCATATGTGAATGCTCATTAGTTGTCAATTAGATCTAGCTTGAGTGTTTGTGGGATGGAATGTTATCTTATCCGCACAAGTTATATTCTTCTAAGTGACATGTTGAGCTGATAATGAGAATATTGTTGAAATGGATTTGATCATTTTGTTGACCTCACATTGTGCCTTGAAGAATCTAGGGTTTACCCTAGGTACCATCTTTGAAATGAGGGGAAGTACCCAAGCACTTTTTCTGGGTATTGTAACCCTAAAAAATGGTCATTAGTTTTGGGGAATCTATTATAGTTCATCCAATTCTATTCATTTAGTGAGGTTGAGATCCCCAGTTCCCCACAACTATCCTCATATATTGAGCCATGGCATTTTCTTACATTGTTTTTATTGTAGCATTGTTTGTAGCTTATTCTTATATACAATTCAACTAATTCCTTTTGATATTTCCATAAATTGACTCACAATGTTCCCTATTGCCATTGTTATTATTTCCATTTTTGCACTTTCACATTTAATCACTCAAATAGTTAGTGCACTCTATTAGTAGGCATAATATATGAAACTATTGATATATCTCCCACAAAAAAAACAATTAAAAACCACTTTCACACTCATATTCGCTATATCACTTAATATTTTGTTTGTTTGGTTTATTATTTATGTTGGTTTTTCCTCTATGACAACACATTCATTGTAACCAACCTCACCATTGTGTTTTAGTGAGACTAGATTGCATTGCTTGATCAATCTCACCACAACCTTATATGAAGTGCACAATCGGGGCCTTAAACTTGACCTTGGACCAGTTCATCCATTGAACATAGAGAGAAGACAAAGCCAACCATGTGGTCACCTTAATAAGCTTCAATATCTACCCAAAACTAATAAATTATTGTGTGTTCCACTTGTCAACAAAGAAGGCAAGTAGTTGTAGTGAGATGCATGGTTAGGATGCAAACTTCCACTACCAAATGAAATTCCAAAGGATTTTGGTTGGCCCATATAAAGAAATGGTAATGAGTCATCGTTATTTGCAGCCATGGTGGAACCCAATCCCTAAGATAGTGAGTTGTTTGGTTTGTTTGTATTACATGTTTATATGTATGTTAGTTGGTTGGTTGTTGTATTAAATCACCCTTTACAAACTTAGTTTGGACATAATTCTTGATTAATAACTCCCTTGGCATCAATTTTGGGTGATATAATAATTTACTTAAGATCTAAGATCTAGGCATAAGTGGAATGTTTAATTACTCCAAAATTTTATCATTGGTAGTGGCCAATATATTCCTCAGTAGTGCATTTTTAATCCCTAGTAATGACTTATATATTGCTTGGTAGTGGAATTTTTATCCTTGATAGAGGCCTAATTACTGCGAAGAATACACCCACATTGAAAAGGGGGTAAGTACCAAAAGACATCAATTAGGTTGCAACATTTTGAGATTCACAAGTAGACACAATGAAAATCACAACAAGATTATGTACCCTAGGGATAAATTATTGCAAGTCAACCCAATTAGAGTAACTTGCCTCCTTGGGTAGCAACTCAAACAAGGAAAGAAACACCTCTACTAATACCCCGCATATGGGATATCATCTCAATTCCTCTTCTCTTATTTTCTACATCACATTTTCTTACTTGTGTACATGAATGTCGTAAAGGGATTTAAGTTTTTTCTCGCATGGACTATTTGTTTCATGGATATTAAATAAAATTCAAGTTTATCGATTCTATTTGGCTTCATAAACTAATTTATCAAAACTCAGGCATGGAAGATTGATGCATATTAGTGGCGGAGAAAGCATACTTGTGCATTTCTTCACATTTAATATCAACTCTTAAATTCACAATTTAATTAAATAAACAAGGAGACTATGTGAGTTGGAAGATATTATGTGGAGTGACTTAATTAGAGAAATAATGGGTACCATATATGCTTAAGAATATTTGACTTTGGGCCTAGTTGGTATTTTAGCCTAGTTTTTATAATGAAATTTGGTCCTCTTAAAATATATCTCATTCTTAAATCATGATATATATCACTCATTAAGAAAAATGATTGATACATTTGTTGCCTCCATATAAAACACCCATTTTTAATATTCACTTTGGTTAGGTATTATGTATTAGATATTTTTTATACAAATGTTAGCACCAATGATATGTGAGAGTGCCCATCCCGAACACACAACTCTCAAAATGTGATTTGTACAAGAGTGAGGTGGGAGTGCATGCATGATCATTACAAAAGAACAATAAACCACTCTCCCTACCACTATATGGGTTTTCTCCTCGGATTGCAGTTCAACCTCATTTACACCAACACTCCAATCATGTTGCAATGGATCTCCCAAGGCATTCATGTGGTGTTCCATTGCAAACTCTGATTTTATTTTTCTATGTGTGGAGCCCATGTGAACACCCCAATAGGCTCCAAAAATTATCTCAAAGGATCCAAATTTTTATAGAAGCCCTACTTGCTCATTTCTCTTCTCATTTCACTAATCTTTGGCTAAGTTTTGAGTGGGAATCTTATTGATTTTTTAGGATAGTATATTTTTGAGAGTTTGGAGAAGTTATTGAGCACTACCCTATGGCACATTTTGTTTTTTTTAAATGATGAAGAGGAAAGCTCTAAGCCAAACCTTTATTGTTTTTATTTATTGTGCATTGTGTGTTTCTATATTTGTTCTCTTCTCCTACTATTTCCCAATCACATGTCCCTCTTATTAAAGTTTTTCATCAAAGATACCAAGAATATGTTACTTATGTGTTGTATACCTTTGTTTATTACTATAATGGAGTTGATGGGAAATAATCCTTTGTGTCCCTCTTATTAAAGTTTTTCAACAAAGACTATAAGAAAATGTTACTTATGTGGTGAATGCCTTTGTTTATTATTATAATAGAGTTGATGCGAGATAAATGAGAAATAACAATCATAGGGAAGAGGATATGAATGTTCATAATGACCCATTCTATGAAGAAGATGAAGTATAAGGGGATGAAGGGGATGAAGGTGAAAGTGATGATGAAGATGTATGAAAATACTTGTTTAATACCCTTTGGAACTCCGTGATAAAATTTGAGAGGTTGAAACCACAAAATTTGTATGCAACCATGGATGTAATGAGGAGAAACCTTACACCAGTTCATATCTCCATGTCATGAAGCATGTCTTCAAGTTATGATCGTGTTCAAAGGTCAATTCCATGGGAATAAAAACTTGCACCAAGCTAGTATCAAAAGAAGATAAGATAAAAATATATCAAGTGAGAGAAAGAAGCACAACAAAAGTATGGTAAAAAACAAAAGGTTCAATATGATGGCACATCTAGAATTTTGGCCCATTCTAAATCCCTTGATTTTAGTGGAACCTTGCAGGGAGGGGGTGGAAGAATAGAAATAGCAAATTTCCTTAATATTGATAGTAGGGACAAGATGGATGTGTAAGTAATAATATTAATTTATGCTTGCAACATACCATTCATTGTTTCTTGCTCCTCCTATATGTTTCTTACTATAATGGAGTTGATGGGAAATAATCCTTTGTGTCCCTCTTATTAAATTTTTTCAACAAAGACTATAAGAAAATGTTACTTATGTGGTGTATGCCTTTGTTTATTATTATAATGGAGTTGATGCGAAATAAATGCGAAATAACAATCATAGGGAAGAGGATATGAATGTTCATAATGACCCACTCTATGAAGAAGATGAAGTATAAGGGGATGAAGGGAATGAAGGTGAAAGTGATGATGAAGATGTATGAAAATACTTGTTTAATACCCTTTGGAACTCCGTGATAAAATTTGAGAGGTTGAAACCACAAAATTTGTATGCAACCATGGATGTAATGAGGGGAAGCCTTACACCAGTTCATATCTCCATGTCATGAAGCATGTCTTCAAGTTATGATCGTGTTCAAAGGTCAATTCCATGGGAATAAAAACCTGCACCAGGCTAGTATCAAAAGAAGATAAGATAAAAATAGATCAAGTGAGAGAAAGAAGCACAATGAAAGTATGGTAAAAAACAAAAGGTTCAATATGATGGCACATCTAGAATTTTGGCCCATTCTAAATCCCTTGATTTTAGTGGAACCTTGCAGGGAGGGGGTGGAAGAATAGAAATAGCAAATTTCCTTAATATTGATAGTAGGGACAAGATGGATGTGTAAGTAATAATATTAATTTATGCTTGCAACATACCATTCAATGTTTCTTGCTCCTCCTATTGGCATGATATGGCTAGAGTCATCAATAATGCCCCTAAAGTATATAAGAGCCCTAGTTATAAAGGTCAGAATCATGTTATTAGAAAAGGGGAAAAATCCATATAGTTCTAGGATGGTTTACAAATTGGTGGGGGGAACATGGGGTGACCCTTGTATCTAATAGTTGGAGAAATTTTAAAAACCAACTTTTGATAAATATGCTTACTATGTTATCTACTAGTGTAGTCTTCCTTGAAGCAACTGTTAAATGTGCTTAGTATAGCTACTAGTGTGCTCTTCCTTGCAATCCATAGCTACTTAACAAATGATAAGACTAGACCTAATATTCCATATCTCTCACTAGAAATCATTATAGAAGTTGGACAATTTAATACAATTCAAGTAATTATTGGTAATGCACCAACTTGCAAGGTAGAAGTAGCAATCATTAAAAAGGTGCACCCTCACATTTTTTGGTCTAAATGTTTCAGGCACACATTCAAAGCTTTTTATGAAAAATATTATTAAGCTAAATCCTAGAAAATGTGAATGGATTGAATATACAAGAAAGGGAAGTAGATCATAAAATTTGTTAGCAGTCATTGCTATCCACTACATTCTACACACTCACTCCAAGTAGAATTTACTTAGGCTTGCAAGGGCTAGATTTGGTAATTATTACCACACATTTAGGTGGATTTTAAGGTAAAACATGAATTCACTAATATTGTGGTGAGTGAGTCATGGGAGTAGTTGTGTTTATAGGCTTCTAATATGGAGCTTTCTTGTGAGGTTAGAGAAATGGTTCTTGATGGTCAATTTTGGGGATAGGTTAAGTATGTTTCGTAGTTCACCAAACCAATTTTATAATATGATTCAATTTGCATATTCAAATAAACTAGTCGTTACCAAGTTGCATGAGAAGATGGACACTATGCTAAGCCAAATAAGTTGAGGCTAGAGATGTGACCTTATATGACCACATTCATAAAGAGGTGGAAAATTGTTGAGAAAAGATAATTAATCCATTCCATACTTTAACAAATGTCCTTGCACCAAAATATTATTCTACGTTGTGATTGGAAGCACCAACTCATGGTGGTGGGGTGAAGACAAGAGCACATATGTATCCACATGTTCAATTGAATATGTGATTGCATTAGACAAATTGGTCCTTTATGATGTTGAGTGTGGTCTCATGTGACAACAATTGAGCAACTACATTAGTGGCCATGGAGTGTTTGGTTCTATCCATGCAAGTACAGATTGAGATAAGATTACTATTTTGTAATGGTGGAACATTCATGGTGGTTCTTCTATATAGTTGTAGCATTTCTTGGTGGGGGTGCTTTCACAAGTTGTGAACACTTCTACTATTTAAGGAACCTACAACTCTATCCATAATGTGAAGAGAAATAAGTTGAATGTATGCAAGATAGAAAGCTTCATTTATGTGCACTACAAGTTGAGGTTGTTGTCCCATTAGTGTGAGGAGGCAATGATAGATAAAACATACAAGACTTTGCACAACATCCTAGAGTAGGCTAGTTTAGGGGATGCATAACTAGTTTTGGAGCACTTGGACACTAATATTTTTGTTGATGGTCTTAAAGGTGATTTTGTTGAGATGTCCCTATCTACTACAATTTAATCAAAGTTGCAATACATTCTACTTCATGTTTATCTTCACAACCTACAAAACCAAGTGGGGGTTATGTAGCTTATGGTGGTGCCCAAGACAAATGTACTCTTAGACCACACTAATGGAGAATATAAGTTTCTCTGGGAAATGGGAAGAAGCGTAGATAATAGAATAGTTGTTTTCATTTTTCGTTTATTTACTTGTCAAAATGTTCATTTTCACAAACTACTTAAACATGGGGTGGTCATGTAACTCATGATGGTACCCAAGGCCACCCTATTATTAGACCATAGGGATGGAGAACGAAACTTCTCATGGAAATGGGAAGGAAAAGTAGATAGCAGAATAATTGTTTTTTCTTTTATCTTTTTTCTTTTATTTACTTGTCATAAACTTCATCTCAATTTGATGTTTTATCCCACAAAACTCAATTTTGATTTCTAATATTTAGTTTGTAAATTAGTCGCATGCCTCATTTGATAAACATAATTATGTGGTGATGATGATCTACTTCATATCATAAATTCAAAGTTTACTTCCTTGGTTTAAAAAATTGTAAGTTTGTACTTGCTTATGATTAAAATTATCTGTGTACTCATTGGTTGATACTCTAATGATTAATATGCTATGGATGCCATTTATAAATTTATATATGTGTGCATTATGATATATATATATATATATATATATATATATATATATATTTGTTTGGTAAATGACACTCCTAGTGCTCCCACCCTAGGTCTACTCCCCACTTCAGTCCATGCTCTAGAGACACAGTTACCATTGTTTTGTACTTTAATATCTTTGAATTTTAAAAATATCTCCTTTGTAGATGATGTGCATTAAATTTCCCTATGATTTATGTGGGTGTGCTTTAATTGAAGTAGAATACTTTGATAGGTACATGTTAAAATTGTTAAGCAAAGACGATTGTGCAATGAAAACCTTGGCTAGATATTGATGATGATGATAAAGATGGTTATTAACGCCCACTAAGACCAACTTTAGTTTATTGGACCTGAAGGAAAAAAAAAGGTAAGGAAATTATTGGTTTGATTTATATTTTTATTTGTGTGCTTGAAAAGCTTCAAGAGAAGCATTCTTAAATCATTATAGTTTTGATTAGTTAAAATATTAGGAAGGTTGATATTGAAACAAATATTTTGAAATTGAGATTTAATGTGGACATATGCATGACATTCTAAGGGAGTGTTTTTCATCTTCAACCCTCTTCGTGCTACAAATATGACATTCTTTCGACTCGCAATGTTTTAGAAACTATCCAATATTTTGTTTCAATATGGAGCTCATCAAAGTTTGTTCTCATTTTAGCAATGTTGATTTTCTTCTTATGCTAGTTAAAACAAAGAGATACTTTTGAATTTCAAGATTATGATTAATTACCCATGGTGTAGACTTCATATGATTTGGGGGTCTTTTTCTCCCTTTTTCCTTAGTGAATTCATGAACCTAGGTTGCACTTTTGGGGAAGAAAAGAATGCAAAAATGGTCTTTGTAGAACCTTGTTTGAGGATTTTGATTAAGGTTTTAAGCCCTCGATCAAGTTTCAATAAAAAAAATATATTGATCAAGGGCCTCTAAAATCCCTTGAATGAGGTATTTTAAAACCCTTGAACAATGATTTAAAAGTACAAAAATCTTCCATTTCTTGCAAGTTCTAGTGGAGCTACAACTTCCATAAGACCAATTCCCTTCATATCTTCCATGAAAGGTGATAGATATAGTGCCTATATATTCACCATTGCATCTTCTATTCAATGGTATATAATTTTCTCATTTTTTATTTTGTATTATGTTATTAATTAATATTTTTCTAAAATTTATTCAATATTTTCCCAAATAGTGAATCCCTTAAAAGCAAAATAAGTATATTAAAATTTACACAAAAGAGAGTAGTTTTTTTTTAATACTTGTGGATGTTTACTCTTCATAAGAATATTTCTATTCTTTGGTTTTATGTAAATAGGGAAAAAAGTTTGATGGGACCACAATGTATACCATGTGATTCAATTATTAATTAGCAATCTTAGATAAATAATAAAATATTTTATTTTCCAACCAAAAGAATGTTGAAATAATGTAACTATGAAGAATATTCTAATTGTAGTTTATATTATTATTATTCCTCCTTCGAGATATGTCATTGTTGTAAATGGTCATGTGAAAGTCATGGGGTAAATCCTCCATTGTAAATTGGGTTATCAGTACCCAAAAGAGTTTTATATAAATATTATTTTGAGTCTCCCTAGGTAAGTCAGCCCAGTCAATTAAAAGTTAGCCATAAAATCACTATAAATAAGGAGGGTGCATTCCTCATTTGCATCATCAAGCAAGTTTGCTCCTACTTGAGAAAGAGGTTCACTCCACCTGAGAAGAAGATTGTTTTGGGTTGTTGAAGACTTGGAAGACATCTTCTTATTTGAGATTCATCTTATCTTGGTTTAGCATTGTACTTGGTGACTAAATCTATAGTAAAGAAGTTGTGAGATTTTCTCCCTTGTGGTTTCCCCGAGGAAAAATCTTTGTGCTATCTTGTCATGCTATGCTTGTCTTTCTTTCAGTGATCCTATTGCATATGGTTATGACATTATGATGCTAAATGTTTAAAGATCTAGTATAACCATTAAAAACTTAACAAAGAGTAGGATACACAACGTTCTGTGTATATTGTGTTCATATATATATATATATATATCACTAAATTTGTTGTTAGGATCAAAAGTTACATGCTAACTTTTCTCGAAATTGATCAAATATAATTAAATGTAAATTTGACACATTAAATGATAATAATATTTTTTGAAAAATAATATCGTTACAAAGATGACACGATTCCCTACAAATTGTTAATTTTATTGCCATCAAAATCATAAGGCATATAAGAGTTTCCACGAGTTCAATTTAAAAAAATGTAAAATAATCAATCTAGTAAATATGCTATGTCAAGGTCCATAACAAAGTATGTGTAAAATTATGATTTTGGCTATCAATGGTTGAGGATCAAGAGTGGACAAGAGGAGCATGGTGGAAGTTATATGAGAAAATTAACAAGGCGTCGATAAGGCTATGGAGCAAATGGAATATATTATCGTACTGGTCTCAAAATATTGGTTATGGACAATGACCTTCTTAAGGTGCTCCTTGGTGTAAATACAATGACAAGACTTTCTTATGAAAAAATACTAAAGAGTTTTTCTTTTACAAAACATGAAGCGTTAAGAGTATTTGGTTAGGAAATTTTGAAAACCACTTTGTTTTCCGAAAGGAAATAAATAATGAGCCAAAAGGCCATTTTCACGGTATATAAGCCAAGGTCAAGTTGAGTTAATAGTTTTGGCAAAAAATTTGTCCAATTGTTCATAATCCATAGTTTAATTTCTCTAGTGAAAGTAAACCAAATGAGAATTTTGACTATGAAATAATTAATGATGATTGAAATTATTTAGCCAACTTACCTGAAACGTTTAGATTTTCCAGCCAAAGATAAGTTTGCTACATAGTTATAGCAAAAATCTGGAGTACCATGTCATGATGTTCCATGTTATGATGGCTTATATCCTACTTCACCTTGAAGATGTGAAATACCTTTTCATAAGATGAAATAATTTTAATAATGTCCACAAATGACCAAGGAAAAAGTCAATGGTATTTGGAATTTGAAGGTACAATTAGTGATCCATGGACTATGGACTATGGACTATGAGAATGTCAAGGACACTACTGCAAACTAGAGAAAAATTAACATAGTAAACATTATCCAAATGTCAATAAATGAAAGAGCATTACTCAATCTAGATAAAAACAAAATGCAAAACTGTAATAGGCACGAAACCCTGACTCACTCCAAAGATGGAAGTAGAAGTAGAATCAGAAGAGGTGGAGGAAGTAGAAAAGGCATCTTTGTCATACTCTATTATTATGAAAAGGCTAATGCAAACCCTGATGATGGCCTTTGGGGAGTACTAGAGGCCAAGGGACACACTTGGTGATCCTATGAGAAGATCTAGAGCTAAATGATATGTCTCCTGTGACATTTGGGGACAAGGAGAAGAAACTCATGATGGAAGCTTTGTCGCTCGACCAGAGCCGATGGGCAGTGCTATGTAAGGAATGGGTATGGATCTAGGGTTTCATAGAGGTGGAATATCTGCCAAAGAGGCGAGTATAAGATTTATGTCTCACATATCTTCCACCAACATGTTCGAAGGCTGAGGAGTCTACCGGTGGAAATATGTTGAAAGAAAGAAGTAATGAGTTGGATAAACTTGTGTTTGGAGAGGTCAAATAAAGTCTCCCATTTGTAGATAATCACCTCTCGGATGTATAAATATAAGCATCTTTGATTGGACTAGCAAAAGAATGTTGCAAGGGAACTTTTGGAGTCTTAGAACAATTAGTGAAGCGTCCCCCATATTTCATAGTATATGTAACCTCTAAATACAAAGTGGTCCTTGGAATCAATCTCTTGGAGACGACACAGCTAATCGATCCTCATTGAAAAGACCTTATTTATTATGTTGCATTGTTGATTTGGCCATGCATGCAAAAACTGGAACCTTCCTGCTCTGTTGGATTTCGACGTGAGTTTCTTTGCAACACCTCAAAAATGTCCCTTTCACATGATGCCTTCTGTGCCATTTTCTTCACAATCTGGTTAATGTATATGGGGTGCCATCTTGTCCTTGAAATGCTAAAAATCCATGCCATAATAATAATCTGTGAATGGTGTTGCCTAATGACAAAAAATAATGGATTGGCTGCCAAACCGTGTGAACAAACTTCCCTTGAACTTCTGTGCTTGAAATTTGATTTTGGATAAAGTTTAATATTAACCATTTCACAGGTAGAATGCATATTGAAAAGCGAGTAGCCGGAAGAGAGGTGAAATCAACTGGAGCAGCTTAGAGAAAGGACCTGCAAAAAAACATCAACTTTCAAGTAACTAAAAGTTACAAAGTAATTTACAATTTGTTTTGGTCTGGTCATTAAGCAAAATGCCAAAAGCACCATATATGCAAAGGATTCAACTAAATTTTTTATCGCACTTGCATTTAATTGCTAATGGCCATGCAGGTCTTTGTAATCTTTGTGTACATGAAAACAAGATGAATTGTACATGATAACGTATACAAGTTGCAATAAACTGATACATTGGAAAGGTTGGAACAGATGACATGCTTATGAGCATAAACTGTAAATTCTCAAGTCTAGTGTTCTTCAATACTCATTTGAGATGGAGTCATGCAAAAACAATTCATCATAATGGAGGAAAGAAGCTACAGATGGATCTGGACATGCTTGCCACTATTATTTTCAATGTGTAACTTCTTAAGGTGTGCAAAGGATACTTTTCCAAAGAGAATCCCATAAGAAAGGAAGAAACATCTCTTTGGTGAGGTATAAGGTCTGCGTTCTAGATACGAAGCCATGAAAAGAGCAGTGCCATTATGTGTTTCCAAGCTGAAATGTGTAACAGCTCTGGAGAAGACATACCAATTCAAGGAAAAAATAATCTTGGTGACTGTAAATCTAAGAAAACTGCTACTTCTAATACATATAAAACAAGTAATACTAATAACTGGATATGAAGAGGAACTGGCCTACCTCTACCATACTATATTTTTGATGGAGCGGGGTCCTTGTGTAATAAGCCCATGCTTGTTGACAGAGCCTGGATGCAAAAATAAATTTCCATGAATGCTCAATACTGAGATGTTGCAGTCTGCACCTGTCATTATGGCAGGATTTTACAAGGAATCCATTAGCAAAAGTATTTTTAAGTTCAAATCTACAGCACAAATACCTTCAACAGGTCGCCAAAACCAAAACAAAACAAAAGTTCAAGAAACTCTATTAAACTGGTGTAAAGATTCAGAAAATCACGAATGCCCTTAACAGTAGATTGAAAACAAAGAAAATAACTCTCCTATGAATCTTTGGCTTAGGCCATACATATTAAAAACACAACCTAATCAAAAGCACTTTCTTGTAGCCGGGAAAAAATATAAGATAAAATCCACGAGATGACCTATGTAGATATTACATCCCATTAATAATATCTATATGTCATTAGTTAAGGACTTACCCAATCTATCACAAATGATGAATTGGTAATCCCAACATCAAATAATCCCACTGCAAGGCTGATAATATACATAAGCTTCTTCTTATGGGTGGATAAGTGGTGCTCATTTCATTCAGCATCACCAATAATCACCACAAGAGCACTGTCCAGCCTTGAAATGATGAAAAATATTCACATCCCTTACAGTGATTTCTCTTGCATCAATCATGGAGATGAACTTGATGGCAGAGTGGCAGTCATTGCAGACTCGAAGATTCTTGAAAACCTGGATAGATGTCCCAGGAGATGTGTTGATAAGGCCAAATGCAATGGCCAGCTTCTCAGTGTGGGAGACAAGAGCTTGTTGCTTCTGTTCCTCTTCTACATCATGTAGAACACAGCTTGTGTCAGGTATATAACCTTTATCCTTCATCTGCCCAGACAATCTCTCCAATTTTGCATAAATTTCCTTCATTTGAGGGTGCGATCTGTCTCCTACAAGGAAAGAATGTATGTTATTACTCACTTCAATCCAGCTGCGTGCTGGTGCCATCTTAATGTTCCGATCTTTCATCATCTTTCTAACTTGGTCCTTCTTTTCCCATTTTCCAGCAGCTGCGAAGATGTTTGAAAGGAGCACATAATATGCAGGATTTTTAGGATCCAACTCAATAAGATATTCTGCCACAGACTCTCCTAACTCTATGTTGTTTTGGATTCTACATGCACCAAGCAAAGAACCCCACACAGCAGCATCAGGTTTTATTGGCATTCTATTGATAAACTCTTGTGCTTCATCCAGACGTCCAGCATGCCCAAGAAGGTCAACCATGCAACAGTAATGCTTTACTGAAGGTATGATGTGATAATGTTCAATCATGCAATCAAAGTACCACAAACCATAATCCATGAGGCCTGCATTATTGCATGCAGACAGAATACCAAGAAAGCTGACGTGATCTGGCATGGTGCCAGAATGTTGCATTTGTTCAAAGAGTTTGAGTGCCTCCTTGCCACATCCATGCATAGCATATGCTGTAATCATAGCATTCCATGAAACTGTATGCTTTTTAGGCATCTTGTCAAATACTCTGTGTGCGTCTTCTATTCTCCCACATTTTGCATACATATCTATAAGTGCACTTCCTACAAAGACATTTGACTGAATTCCACTTCTAATTATGTCTTCATGGACCTCCTTACCATGTCGTAGGGCTGCTAAGTTAGCACAAGCAGGAAGAACACTAGCAAAAGTGACCGCGTTTGGTCTTATGCCTGTCAGTTGCATTTTTTTAAAACGTTCCAATGCCTCGTGGAAATATCCATTTTGTGCACATGTTGCAATTGTTGCACTCCATGAGACCACACTTTTTTCTGGCATTTTCGAAAAGAGCTGCAGGGCCTCGTCAACATTTCCATTCTCAACATATCCTCCAATCATCACATTCCATGAGACTGTATCGTGTTCAGGCATTTCCTGAAAAACCCTAAAGGCCTCATCAACTTGACCATCTAGTGAATATCCTAAAATCATTGCATTCCAAGAAATCACATTTCGTTCAGGCATTTCCTGAAATAGCTTCAGGGCCTCATTGACAAGCCTATTGTGTGCATATCCTGCAACCATTGCATTCCATGACACCACATTGTGTTTAGAGATTTTGTTAAACACTTTTCGTGCATCTTCTACACGTCCAGATTTTGCATACATGTCTACGAGAGCACTCCCCACAAAGACATCCGATTGAAACCCACTTCTGATTAAATCTGCATGGACCTCCTTACCTTGTTGCAAGGCTGCCAAGTTTGTACACGCTGGTAGAACACTAGAGAATGTCACTGAATTTGGAATCACACGTGCCTGTTTCATTTGTAGAAAGAGTTGCAGTGCCTTGTCAAAACATCCATTTTGTGCACATAATGCAATCATTGCACTCCATGAAACCACATCCTGTTGAGGCATTTTCTCGAAAAGCTCCAGAGTTTCATCAATATTCCCATACTGTGCATATCCCAACATCATTGTGGTCCAAGAAACCCCATTACGTTCAGGCATTGAATCAAACACTTTCCGTGCATCTTCTAGGCTTCCACATTTGGCATACATGTCTACAAGGGCACTTCCCACAAAAACATCAGACTCACGGCCACTTTTAATTATGCATTCATGAACTTTCTTGCCCTCTTTGGGATCTGCCAAACCAGCACATGCCGGTAGCACGCTAGCAAAGGTACTACTGTTCGGCTTCACACCTGCCAACTGAATCTGTTTAAAGAGTTTGAGGGCCTGATCAAAATCCCCATTCTGTGCATATCCTGCAATCATAACATTCCATGACACCAAATCCCTTTCAATCATTTTGTCAAACACTTGCCATGCATTATCCATACTCCTAGATTTGACATACATATTTACAAGCGCATTACTCACGAACGTATCTGTCTGGATTCCACTTCTAATTATGTGTTCATGGATCTCCTTGCCATATTGCATAACTCCCAAGTTTGCACATGTTGGAAGGATACTGGCTACCGTGAAATCATCTGGTTGAAGGCCTGATTGCAGCATTTGGGAAAAGAGTGTCAAGGCCTCTTCACCATGTCCATGCTTGGCATAGGCCGAAATCAACGCAGTCCATGAAACTACATTTTTGTCAGGCATTTCGTCAAGAACATGTTGGGCTTCAACCAGACTCTTGCACTTAACATACGCTACCAGAAGACAGGTTTCTAACGACATATGAGGTTTACATCCCGTTTGGACGATGTGGGCATGAACCAGCTTAACCTCTGGCAGGGCTTTGGGGTTTGCAGAACTATGCAAGATAGAAGCATAGCCTGCTGAATCCATAAAACCCAAAAGGTCAAACAGCTCATTCAATCGGCCCGGCTGCTCGAAATTTCTGGCATCTCTGTCTGAGGTGGAATTGAAATTTCTGGCGCTTGCATTGTTTAGTAACTGGTATTTGAAATTTCTGGTGTTTGCATTGTTTAGTAACTGGTAACGTGTACTGTTAGCCAAAGAAAGGAATGTGAGAGTTGAACTCCATTTAGAGTGGTGAAAGGATGGGAGATACCTCTGTCCAACCAACGCAGAGATCTGCTTTTTCTTATGCTTCCATAATGCTTGTGTCGTTGCCATCGATGGTTCAAAGAGCAGAATGCTACATTAGATTCAAATTCAATTGCATATGTGGGTACTCTTGTTCTGATTATATACGGGACTGGCTCAATTTACCGTTCCTTCCCAATAGGAGCATTTTCTATATCGTGAAAAGCTAAGAGTACATTAAGGTTTTAATTTTAAACTCACAGGTACTCTCTGCTTCCCACACTCTAAGTTCCCAGGTTCATTTTTGGGGAATTATCTGGTTTCTGCAGTACCATTCTATGTTACAGGTTTAGTTTCAATCCGGCGCCTTTCATTATCCTATTTATGTTTCATTGGTGCGTTTTAGGGTTGAATTGTGTAGACATCTGATTCGCATTTATATTTTCTGGACTTTTTTGAACTTATTTTTCCTGAGATGGAGGGAATAGCTTCTCTCTTTCTTTCTTTTTTTTTCTGAAAGAAAAAAATATTTTTCATGTTATTATATTAATCAAATAAAACTTTTTACATGACCAGAACATGCTTCCATACTTCATCCTTCGTACAGAAAACTCTTTAAAGAATGCTTCTTTCCTTTAAACAAATTCTTTACAATGCTTTTTTCCTTTAAACAAATTCTTTACAAATAATCTAGGACTTTCTAAAAAACAAAAAGTTACAAAAATACTTAATTTTAAAGCTTTTTTAACTAAAATTAGGTTATATGTATCAAATCAACCTCTCCTTCATGACATAAAGCAAAAGCCCCTTAAAAAATTCTTGATATAGCAGATAGCCTGCCTTGAGAGTAATAGCCTTTTTAAAAAGACTATCAACCATCACATTGAAGGATCTGGATACATGTCTGAAAGAAATCTGAATAAAGAAGCTTTTTAATAGCTGAACCCCTTGACACCATTGTTTGAGCACCAAAACTTGAATATTGTATTTACCATTAATCCATTCAATTATCATTTTAGAGTCACCAAAGATAATGATATCCAAGATTCCAATAAGGGCAACAAACTGTAATAAACCCCCATAAACTCAAGAGTTCAACTTTAGTGTTAGTTCCCTTTCCCCCATTAAGACATAAAATAAAATAATGATCCTTATTTAAGCTAAGCACCATTCCACAACCACAAGAGGAGTTTGAAGAAGCACCATAAAAAAAACCTTCAACACAGAAGGAAATAGTGGCTGAAATAGCATTATGTTTCACTCCCATAATGTTATGACTAACTATATTTTTATGGAATAGTATCATTTTCCATTTCTTATATATATATATATTGGAAATAGAGAAAACCATCTGAGTCCCCTTTCATATATACCATTTGTGTACCATTTTATGTAGCAATTATTGTGTTTAAAGTAAAGATTTGAAAAGATAGAGGAAATTTTTGAAAATTAAGCCAATGTTTATTGTGTTGAATGCGTTTTTTTGTGATAAGGGTTTCTTGACATTGTAGTTGGATTTGTCATCTATTGGGTGAATAGAATCTCATCACGTGCATCCTCACTCTTCATGCCAAGTTCACCATGCCATTTGTCATCAACTAGTCTTCTAATCGACCATTGATGTCCTTTGTTGCTTGTTGAATACCATAACTTGCCCTGGAAGTTGTGACAACAAACGAGCATAGTTCTCCATTGATGATCTTCTTCTTGCTTGAAGGTCAACAAATCCTAGTTGTATTTGTGTTTTTTATTCATGGCATCATTGTAACGAGTGCGGGTTGAAGTTGAAGTAGTTATGGCTTTGGCGGGATTCAAATTGGAGGATCCTCCTCCTCCTCCTTGTTAGAGATTGATGATAAGCCACTTGATTGCCCTGCTAATTTGCTCAAGCTTGATGGCTCTGTTAGTCATTATGCCCACCACGGTATGGTAGGCCCTAGCTGAAGAAGAGTCACATGTGTCCTTATCGAGAAGGCACTTCGAGTCTATCCTCCGACTTGACTAAGTGCTCTACCCCGTCCCACGCAACCCAAAACCACTCTTAGTGTTGCTTGAAGTTTTCAAGTAGTGTTTGTGGTGGGAATCTTGGAAGTGTCATAGGATTCCTTGGCTTCTAAAATGCACGGAGTCGTTGCCATGAAGCCCTGGTAATATTTCCTTCTTCCATTTTGTATCATTGACCAAGATTTGATCCAAATTTTCTTTGACCTAAACAGTCTATTGGAGTTTGATTCAAATTTAATTTATCTTTTAGTCAAATTTCATATGAAGGTTTGTAGTTATTTTCATTACTACTATTTTTTAAATATATTAATATGATTTATTCACCTTTTCCATCCCAATTTGTGTTGATTCTCCTGAAATTTGTGCATATGTTTGATAAAGGATATATGTCGTGAATTGCTGACAAGTTTAATCTTCAAATGCTTGGTATTGTAGTTAAAAGATACAAATTAGAGTTATCTTCTCAACTATTAGAAAAATTCCATTCAATCAATGCAATATTAGGGTGCTTTATCACAAACAATGCCCAGTTGCATCACTTGTATGCCACATGTGACACGTCAACAATAAAATCTATAGTACTCAATTGTTGGCCCTATGTAAAGTTCAGGATACTTTGGGTACCAGTTTTGAGAAAGTGGTTGAAGTATGAGCAGAGCTGCAACGAAGTGGACTGGAAAAATTAAACAACGCCGAAGTTTCAGCCGAGAATTAAGGAAAATCGACTATTTTAACAAAGTCAAACCAAAAGGTTGGTTAGGCAGCTAGGAATTTTGTCCACTTAGATTTTTGGGATCAAGTAGTGGGAATGGGGGAAAAGGCCCTCAATGGTCCTATAAATATGTAATGGGTTTGGATTTTGGGGGTTAGACAGTTTTTAGGAGAGAATCATAAGCTTTTGTATCCCATCGAAGAAACGTATTGTTTTGTCGAAGTCTAAGCTAAGCTAGTGTCGCAAGGATGAGGATTGATCTGCAAGCTATGTGTGTAGATATATTGCAATGAATTTCTTAGGAGATGTCTGCAAGTTGTGTGCGTAGAGTGTTTGCGTTACGACTCTTTACTAATCACGAGCGCCTTTGTGGTTTTTCCTGCCTTGGGTTTCCACGTTAAAATTTCTAGTGGCCATTGTCTTTGATGTGTGTTTATTTGTTAGTTGTTTCCCAATGCATAAATGGATGAATATAAGTGATGAATGGATGAAATAATAACTGAATAAATATCTATGATGTTGAGAGTTTACTTAAATTTCATAGATGAATATGAAAATCTCTGTCACAGCTGTTGATCTGTTGAAGTTTTGTTTGTACTGTATGGTGAAGTTCCCCTTCATTACTATGAAAACCTGGTTCTTGCAATCCACACAGGTACTTCAGGTGAGACTTCATTTTCTATGTAGGTGTTGTCGAAAGGGCTAAAAACCTTTCAAGCCGGTATCTTGGGCTTTGTTGGTATGATGTTGTGCAAACCTGGGTTATGTTAAGATTGTGCCAACAAATGGTTATGTTGTTGGGACTGGGATCATTGTNACCCTTTCAAGCCGGTATCTTGGGCTTTGTTGGTATGATGTTGTGCAAACCTGGGTTATGTTAAGATTGTGCCAACAAATGGTTATGTTGTTGGGACTGGGATCATTGT
>LPNX010518471.1:588409-735011 GCA_001517045.1 Pseudotsuga menziesii
GAAGGGGATATGTTTATATGGAATCCATCAAAGCATGAGATTGAGGCGTGGCTAGAACAAAAGAAAAAGGAATTTGCTCAAGAATAAAATCAAGATTTACGACTGACTCCAAGATAGTGGTTGGGTTAGTATGTCTATTCTGATATCCATGAATTTTTTTGTGGTGATTTTCCTCTTACAGTGAATGAGTGGTTGTCAAGGTTGACATTTCAAAAGACGAACTTCAAAGGGGATGAGCCTAAGAGATAAACACCTTAGTTGATTCAGTGACTAAAATGTGTAAATAATAAGGTATCACGGGTTTGTCGACTATTGGGTTGATAATATCCTAGAGGGATATATCAATGAGTTTGTTGTCGACACTATCAAATCATATAGCGAAGTAGAGAGGGAGTTCTTTAGAAGTCCACAAGGTAAGTATTTGAAATCCTCAAAGTTGTGGGTTAAGATGCTATTGTGTGAAAAATAGGTATTGAGAATGAAATTCGATGAGTAAAGAAATTGTGTAAGGTGGGAATGGGTGTCGAGTGGAGGAAGGTATGGGGAGAATGTGTAGAATAAGCTGAGATGATCCAGGTAAAAGTAAGTGAGAATTAAAAATAGTGTGGGAACCTGATAAGTGGGGAGATATTCTAGTCGAACAAGAGGAGAAGGACTGCAACAAAGAGAGAGAGTTGTAGTGTGACCGGAAGGGGAGACTACAAACCAATGCCACAAATTAACGGTGAGTCTTGTGACAAAGAAGAAGAATACCAACTTATTTTAGGAGAGGAATAAGTTCCATATTTGCACCAATCTTAAGGATGTGACATACCCATGACCACATGCACATCTCCAAAAATAGAGGTAATACCTAAGAGCTTGTCATAGTGTTTTCAAGACAACTAGAAAAGTAGTAATAGTCAAAATAGTGGTACATCAAATAGTAAAGTCCCTAGTAGTGGTCCTACAAGTTTAATTCCATTGGTACCTGAGAGGCATAGAATGGTTGGTGATTATACGAAGTTGCATGTGTTTGATGGAAATGGATTAGAGGATCTAGAGAAACACTAGTTCCTTTGTGAAGCAGTGTGGATTGTTCGACGAGTCCAAGATGAGGCTATTAAGAGAGCCCAAATGATCATGACCTTTAGGGGTCGGGCATTGGACTGGTATAAGAAGTTTCATGTTGTTCCTATGGTAAGTACTCAAGATACATTAGCTAAGATCAAATTCGGGTTGACAGATGAGTTTAAGAAGCCAAAGTCTAAGTCGCGGTGTATCACAGAATTGAAGGAGATTAAGCAGTCGTTGACTGAATCCATATAGCACTTTGACTAGAGGTCGTTCAAGACTTTGATGGCCAAAGTAAGCTTCTGAATGTCTAATATACAACACAGAGGATGGTTTATAGTTGTGTAATTACTGCATATCCGACTACCATTAATGCAACAAAATATTGTATCTCAATCCGAAGCATTAGAACTTGCCATGAAGTTGGAAGTGTCACTAGTTGGAGAAACTAGTGTCGGGATGGTTCAGATTTAGTCATAGTTGGCTAATCTATCACTACAAATTCAAGATATAAAGAAGGGAAAGGAAGTTCATGAAGAGATCTGGTGAACTAGATGTAAAACATAAGGACATCGTAAAGATCAATGTCTGGCCTTTCACGAGTATTTGGTCGTCGGAGCACTGAACCCACTCAGTCAGTCAGGTATGTTGTTGTGTAGAGTCGGGCACACTAGAGACCATCGATCAGAAAAATGTTTATATATTCAGAAAATAGTAAGTACCCCTCAGAGCCTGTTTTGTAAGTTCTGTCAATCTATCAAGCATGATGAGAATATTTGTTGAGCATATCGGTTGCTCTAAGAGCATACAAATGATTTTTATTTGATAAAGGGAGATGATAAAGTTCAAGATGAAAGAGGAAATGCACTAGAGGCCATCGATCAGAATAATTTTTATATATTCAGAAAATAGTAAGTACCCCTTAAAGCCTATTTTGTAAGTTCTATCAATCTGTTGGGCATGATGAGAAGCATTGTCAAGCATATCAGTTGCTCCAAGAGCGTACAATTGATACTTATTTAATGAAGGGAGAGAAGCAAGCTCAAGATGGAAGAGGAAATGTACAATTTAATCATCTAAGGGGTGGAATGTGTGGCCACATACGAGGAGGATTTGGAAGAGGTAAAGGTCAGCTAATTTGTTATAACTGTGGATAACCAAGACATTATGCCAGAGACTCCCAGAATCTAAACTCAATGTATTCTTATTGTAAAGCATTGGATCAAGCTACTGAAGAATGTCCACAGCTCATTGTGAAGTGGCAGGGAAAAAAAATAGAACCAGAATTAGCTTTAGAATGCAAACCAAAATGTTTAGAAGATTATAGCTGAACCAAGAGAGAAGCCACCGAATGTTGTTGTTGTTACTAGAGGAGGAGTTTCAATAGGAGAAGATAAATTGAGTCATCTATAGGACTTGAACTGAGTCATCTGTAGGACTCAACGATCTGACCAACAGCATAATGACAAGTACCATTTGATGCACATAAAGAGAAAGGGGTTTTCTTTAAGGCTTGTAATGAATCTATGGGGAGAGATAATGGGGCTTCAACTTCTGCTACTCTACTAGTATTTGATGAGGGGCCTATCTATGACATCTTGCCCTGCTTCGGCCGATCCATCCCAAATAAGTCAATAGGAAAGGTAAACGCTCTAGGGAATTTCTTGAAAACTTGTTTGGATTTATTTAAGGATGGAAATGCATTGGAAGAATTATCTAGTCTATTATAAGAACCAGAAGAAAATTGTCGACAAGAAAAGTTGTGAATCACATTCATAAAAGAAGGAAGTTTGGAAGAGAACTACACATGAATGCACAAATTGGGGATTATGAAATGGAAATTATTATATTATATCTAGGTTCAGATGTTGATATTCTGACTAAGAAGACATGAGAAATTATGGGGAAGCCCAAACTAGTGTGGTTTCTAATCCAACTTTGGTTGGAAAATCAGTTGAAGTATACCATTTGGACTACTAGAGAGAGTCCCTCTCGAAGTGGAGGGTTGCATACTTATGTAGAATTTGAAGTTATAGAAATTGTGATGACACTTATCTGTACCCAACAGTCCCAGGTATCTACTAGGATATTGAAAATCAGACCATCGTTAATTTCAAAAAGAGGATATTGTCATTCAAAGATTCAGAGATGAGAGTAGTTGCATCATTGGATCCATTGGAAGGGCAACATTACATGGAACATGTACGTTGAAAACATCATGAGGGCGAGATGGATAATATCTAAAATATTTCTTATTGATGGTATGATTACATCAATATCACAATCGATGGTATGTTGAGTTGGTGAAGTGTTAGATCACGTTCGTCAGATTCAAGCGAAACATTGGAAAATTGGCAGAACTGGTTGCATGAGGCTTCGATTCGTAAGTGTGCTTGGATTACAAAATATCCATGATGGGTCAAGAAAGAGGTAGATTACCTGCCCACTTACTAAGGATTTCCTAATATTGATACATTTCTTGTTGAGTTTGAAGTCAAGGTTCCTGAACAACAACAACTATTGACCTTAGATGCGGCCCTGAAGGCTACTCTGTCGAGGTGGTGGGTTGTTCATACATAGTCTATTACAGTCTAGACCTAGTGTCAAATAATGTTAGAGATCAAGTTTGGTGAAGGAATCCCTTATGTTAGAGATAATTACATCGTACTGATAAGTCATGTCGACCATATCAATGCTTGTACTATGACATGGAATGTTATACCGATGCAGGAATGGGTTCATTTGTTCATACATACATTGGATGTGATACTAAGAAATTGGTATACATCTCTTGAATTGTGACGAAGAACTACAAAATGAGATTATTGTTAACTTATATGAATCATATGATCATCATCCTACATGAATTCAAATGAGAAGAGAACGATGCAAAAGAGAGAGAAGAATTTAGCATAGATTGTTTAATTAATCATGGAAAAATTTCACACACATGGAGACAAAATTGGAATAATATGATTATATTCATGAATCACTAAATAATATGTAATACATTGGTTGTACATATAGGAGAATTCAAATGCCTAAGATAGGGTTAGAATCTACAAACTCATACTGACTCTGGAGCTAACTCAGTGTGGGAAAATCACCACTAGTGCTCACTAATGAAACTCCGAATAACTAACTTATTCTATAATCAATTAACTGATGAGGGTAGGTGAGAAAAGATGCCCACACTTTCTTCAATAATGAAAACTGGCACTAGGCTAATTGATTGTGATTTAACTGTTAATAACTAGAGCATAACTAAACATGGATGATTACCTACCGAGGTTAACTGAAGGAGATTGTTGGTGGCACTCATAGTGGGTTCATAAATTACAGGGATTGGTCCTTGGGGCACCTAAACTCATGCAATCAAGTGCAGTAAGTGGTATATGTCCCCTAGGTGTGTCCCCCATGCACTAGTGGAGTGATGAGGATCTCCTAAGTTAGGAAAATAGATAATTAGACTATGTGGTCAAAGGGAGGGTTAATAATAATCCCAACACCCCCCTTAATCCTGACTTTGGACAACCTAGGCCTTGGAAACTAAGACCAAAGGTCACCCATACAATATAAATGAAAAATAATAACTGCTAAAAACTAAGGAAATGGGGAAAACCTCATGAGAACACCCCCCCTCGCCTCAAAATAGGCAATAAAATCAGGATCAAGCTTTCATACCAAGAGAAAATTTATTCTTGAATAAAAACTTGTGAAAATATTTCTGCAACCTTACATCTCTGTGGTGTGGTGAAGTAGTATGATGGTCCTTGTGTGCACTAGTATCCTGGGACTATGCATGTGAACCTCTTCATCTTCTTCCAATCCGATGATAGACAAGAGAAGGAATGTTGCATTTGTCTATTCTTTTTGGAGGAAGAGTGACATGATCCAATTGGTTCTTCTGTGAGCAGGGTTGTTGAGCAGTCCTTACCATCATGTAACATCTCACTGGGAGCTTGTTGCACCTATCTGAAGGAAGTGAACTTGCTTGACATGATGCAAGTTTCTCTTTCTGAAACTGGGATCTAGTTCTCCTTATGTCAGATGTATCTCCAGTCATGCTCCCAGTTTCCTCAATAGCATTTTGTGGCCATTTAGACCTAGGATTGGGAGTTGGGACTAAATTTGGATATGGATCACTGTGAACTTCATCTTCAATTTCATCAACCGATTCAACTGGGTCCTCCACTTCAGATTCTGAATAGAGAAACAATAATGGAAACATTATCATATGTAAAAGGAGTAGATAGAATGGTTTTACCTCCCCTTTCAAATGGAAATTGAGACTATATTGGATCTTAGTATGGAATACAAGTGCGAGAATTCATATGCCTTGGAGGCATGGTTTGCAACACCCTTCTCTATAATATTGCAATTTGAGATGTCCGAGATCTCCACTGAGTCAAGAACAAATACCACTCTCTTTGGTGGGACAGTATGTGTCATATGGTATACAAATAAAAAATTTATAGCTAAAGAGGGAACATATATTACATCTTTGAACATTCCATGTTTTAACTTGATTGAACCCTTTCCTTCAACTCAAATTTGAGTGTCATCACCCATGTGAATACTCGGATCATCACTGAGTTGTAATGAAGAGAATGCTTCTCTGGATGCAACCATATGAATGGAGGATCTTGAATCAATGAGGAAGGCATGTGATTTTGAACAACTAGCCTTCAGTGCATGACATCTCTCATCATTATCTTCATTATTTTGTCTAAAGTCAGTCTTTATTGCACCTTCAAGGAGGGAAATATTGTGTTTCTCAAGGAGTTTTTCCATCTGATCAATGGTCTTCTTCATAAAATACTTCTCTGTATGGTTTCCCTTTTTACAGTAATAGAACTTTCCTTTGTCAGACCTTTGATGTTTTTCCTTCCTAGAGCTTGAGGCTTCATCTAATGGATCAAACTCATCTTTAGGTTCAAATTCAATGTTTCTTTTATCTTTACCTTTCTACTTCCTTCTTTCTCGCACATTCCTTATCTCACAAACTAAGAGAGATTGACTTGGAGAGGCTATGAGAGCTCCCATCTGTATCAGCTTGTCTTGTTCTTGGATTAGAGACTCTGTGAAGGAATCAAGGGATGGAATTCGCTAATTAGGAGTAGTCGATATCCCAGATTTAAAATTAGATACAAAGACTGAGAATTCTAAGCCAAGTTTTCTCAGTATGGAGAGAACCAATTGCTCATCCTTCTTCTCAATCCCACATTGCTTGCATTGCATGACCAGTGATTTGAATTTAGTGAAG
Source organism: Pseudotsuga menziesii (assembly GCA_001517045.1). Lineage (NCBI taxonomy): Eukaryota > Viridiplantae > Streptophyta > Pinopsida > Pinales > Pinaceae > Pseudotsuga > Pseudotsuga menziesii. The sequence continues at coordinate 594,729 of LPNX010518471.1, forward strand.
AATAGTTGTATTGTGTCAAATTTAATAGGTCATATTTCTATCAGCACGTTATCCAGGATATTTCCCCTCAACTCATCTTGTTTTCCAAACAAGGATTCGAGCTTATTCCATACTTCTTTCGGAGTCTTGATTCCATCAAGATGGAACAATAGCTCCCTGGAGATGTGGATACACATGAATCCAAAAGCTTCATCAAGACTATATAGGATTCTAGATGCTTTGATTTTTCAATATACTGTGACTAGTGACTACCTTTCCCATGGTCATCCTATGCAGACCTTTGTTGCACAAGGAAATCTGCATATCTACCCTCCAATCAAGGTAATTGAAGGTTGTAAGGATTCTGGGAGCGAGAGCTACTGAAATATCCATTTCACAGCTATATTAATCAACAGTTCTTCAAGAAATATTTGAATGTACCTGCAAAAACAATGCAAAAAACTTCAATTCACATTAATTTATCTCAAACACCCTTCACTTCGACATGCGCACTTTCTTTGAGTACATCACACCTAGATAGTCTTCTCTAGACATAATCTAGAGGGAGCGATGCAATTATTCCAAGAATTATGTGGAAACTCAATGGCTTATGGTGCATCAATGGAAGTTTTTGAGGTTCGAGGCAAGCATGGATTCTTGCTCTGATACCATGTTAAATTATATGAAGCATATGATCATCAGCCTGCATGAATTCAAATGAGAAGAGAATGTTGCAAAAGGGAGAGAAGGATTTAGCATAGGCTGTTTAATTAATCATGACAAAATTGCACACACATGGAGACAAAATTGGAATAATATGATTATATTAATGAATCAACAAATAATATGGAATACACCAATTGTACATATAGGAGAATTCAAATTCCTAAGATAGGATTCTAATATACCAACTCAAACTGACTTCAGAGCTAACTTTGTGTGGGAAAATCATCACTGGAGGTCACTAATGCAACTTTGGATAACTAACTTAGTCTACAATCAATTAATTGATGAGGGTAGGTGAGAAAAGGCGCCCACACTCCCTTCAATCATGCAAAATGGTGATAGTCTAACTGATTGTGATCTAACTGATAGTAACTAGAGTATAAATGAACATGACTAATTACCTACCAAGGTCAACTGAAGGAGACTGCTGGTTTCACTTAGAGTGGGTTCCTAAATTATAGGGATATGTCCCTAGGGCACCTAAACCCATGAAATCAAGTGAATTAAGTGGCAGATGTCCCCTAGGTGTGTCCCCCATGCACTAGTGGAGTGTTGAATACTTCCTACACTAGGAAAATAGACAATTAGACTATGTGGTCAAAGGGAGAGTTAATTATAATTCCAACAATGATATGGCCCAAATATTCAAACATACTTTTAGTTACAAAGATGAAATTCCAACAGTGGACTCAACCCTGCAAGTGATTAACATTTCCAAAGATCTTGACGATGATGACCCAAGGGATATACATATTCCATAATTAGAGGGAAGTCGAGCACTAGAAGGACTTGGAATTTCATTTGAAAAATTCTTGAAGCCATTGAAGATTAAAAAGGTAAATATTGATTCTCTTGATAATCCTAAGTTTGCAAATATTGGTGACTATTGGGATGATGAGAGAGTAGGAAATACTACAGACTTATTGCATGAATTCGAAGATTTGTTTCCTACAAATCTTTCTGAGATGAAGGGAATTGTTGGAGACTTGGGTGAGATGAAGATCCCCTTGAAGCTAGATGCTAAACCAGTAATGTATAGAACATATAGGATGAACCATAGATACAAAGAAAAGTAAGAGCAAAGCTTGACAAAATATTGGATGTGTTAGACACTGAGAGGGGGGGTGAATTAGTGTAAAGCCAATTTTACAACTTTTCTTAATTTGTCACAATTAACTACCAATTCATATTTCCATTATTCCACCAATCTCTTAATCATTTCATAAACATATTTCACTTCATCATTCACATATCATAAGCATTTGAATCATCAAGAACCATAACACAAAAAAACACAACACCATATAATTTTGTAATCTTTTTGTATTAGTTTTGGTCCAGCTACAACCGTTAGGTAAAATCAGCACCTACTGATACAAAGAGAACCTACTCTACATCCAGGACCCTGCCTGGTTTTCTTAGACCCTGCTAAGAAGGGTTTGAGGTATCCTAACCTCAAAAGCAAGACAAGCTTGCTTTTACAATTAAAGTTCACTATCACATCAACATCATATGTTTCTTCAATCTGTTCTACTGCTGGTCAATACTGCTGATCATCTACTCAACACTTTCATCAATACTGCTGCAACACACTTCTCAATCTATTCGTCACAAGCACTGTTGCTGGTCATCTACTCATCAAACATGTCATCTACACTGCTTCCATAGTCAAGTCAACCAATTTGTCTCTACTGTTGGTCATCACTACTGTTGATCATAGGTATGCTCACTAATCATTTTGTTCATCATAGGGTATGACAGTCCAACATCAACATAAGATCACAAAGTATTTACTTCACACTTACTGTGCATAATCATCATCATTTGATATTCAATCTAGAAGTTCATCATCAAAGTGCACAACGTATGTCCTCATCATCAAACAAGGTCTGTCAAACTGAACATGTCATCAAAATACCAGAATCACCATCAAGATCTAGAACATCATCATAGGGTTTGCATCATCATATGGTTTGCATTATCATCATCTAGTAGTGTATTATGTATGCACCATCATCATTATTCAGTACATCAGGGTGTCTACTCATATCCTCTTACATCATCACTATGAATGTTGTGTCACTAACTTAGGTTGTGTATGCAACCTAGCACTAAGAGCTTCAACCTTGGATGGTTGAGCCTTCCTTCATGTCACTCAACACTTATCAACTTGTCAACTTCAATCTTGACTGGTTATTAGCTCTGAGTATTCAACCTTACATTGTATAAAGCTTTACTAAGCATACATTACATCATTACTACTGAAAAAGCAAGCTGTCATACATACCAGGGGTCACTGGGATGACTGTGTATGTCTTTGGACTGTGTGCAGACTCTAAGTTATGGATGAGGACTGTGGTATGTGCATCATTGGTCAACTTCTTCAGGGCTTGTGAAGAAGTTGTCATCATGCAGATGCTTCATCATGAACTGTCATCTTCTAGGGCAGTCATGTATCAATTTCATCACAGGATTATCATCAGGATCATCAATATCACTGTACTATCACTTTCAGTGGATGTCATTGTGCATGGGAAAGCATTATATCATAGCATGTATCAACTTCACACTTCATAAATACACCACTGATTATACCCCTTTATCTGTCAAACATCTCATACCCAGGTTGTGTATGACTCTTGTAGAAGATCACAAAATTTGTCAAATATTGGATTGTGTCAATCATCCTCAAGTTTTGTATAAGAGGCTCAGGACTATCATCGTTATCAGTGTCCAAATCTAGATTGAGTCTCACTCTCAGACTGTGCAAACAACCTCGGACTGTGTATAGACTTGACCTTAATATCTGCTAAGTTTTGGACTGTTTGAAATCTAAGACCACCATTAGTCAACTACTGCAAAACCCTTATTGTGGAGGAGATTTACACCTCAGTCCAATATTTGCTTCAGTTCAACTGGATTCTTTTCTTTTCAACTCCGTTGGAGATGACTGTGTGTATTTGGGATTGTTCAGACTCCCTCAAAGCTGGGTCTATGGAAACCCTACTATCAACCTCGGATCTCTCAATCAAAATCCAGCACATACTACCTCAGTCACATGAGCTCCTTCACCTCACATCCTTGTCAAACACTCAGACTGCTGATAAAGAGAATAAAATGGACTGTTGTTGCCTTTAACAATTGACTGCTCCTTCTACTGCTGCAAATAGACTCCATTGAAATTCTCAGTAAACAACCATAGTTCAGCAAGATCTTTTACTCTTCATTAGATTGATCAAGACCAAAAATTGTTGCTCCAATAGGGAAGAAAGGAATGCTCCTTCTACTATTGTTTCAAACCAAAAAAAAACTTCTCTTGTTGCAAAATTTGGGTCTGCAAAAATGAATTATGTTGCTGCTTGAATTTCCACAGTCCACGAATTTTATAGCAGCGAACTCTCTTCTTGTCCTTCAATGTTGGATTTATGCACTGGTTGTGAGGAACCTTGGTGGACTGCTCACCAAATGCTAGTAAAAAATCAGACCAATTTTTTTTTCTTCTCTACAAATTCGGGTCTGCAGTTTGACTGCTACTGCTACCCAAATTTTTCACCTCAGTCAGTGAATTTTTCCTCAGCTGTTGTAACCTCAAACTAAAGATCCACTTCACTGCTCCTTTTTGTGGCTGTCTTAGTTCATTTCACCCAAAAATCAGAGATAAAATTTCAGTTTTTACTCCACTGCGGCTGCCTCAGTATACCCAGAATTTCAGAGCCAAAAAAAATTCAAAACTTATGTATTGTTGCTGCTTATTTCCCTGGGGCTGCCACAGTGGACTGTATTCCCGAAATTTCCTTAGTAATGGTCGAAAATCATAGCTATGTTTAAACTTTTTTTCACATATGCAAAATGAGGGCATGACTTGGTATTTATACACATTTCCTAGGATTTTTACTGGGCCGACATGTATGTATTTAATAAGAATTTTTATTTTATTTTTATTTTTATTTCTTCATTGTGAACTGGGTCGATCTGCCTTGGTTCTAAGGTTGTTCCATCTTTTATTGGGGCCAACCTGATATATTAATATTCTAATTCAAATAAACTTTTATTTTGTATCCTGATTTTCAATGGACTTCTTCTTATGGCCTTAAGGGCTGTCAAGAGCTTTAAGGGTTATCAACCCATGTTATGAGGACTCCAAGGTTCAATCTCATCAAGCAATCAAACAATGACTTTATCATCGTCAAGCAAGAACTTAGGTGCAAAGTTCTTCAACATACCAATTGACAGTGCTCCATATTCCAAGTGTGATAATGACATCATACATGCCATGGTCTCATCATGATAATGGGCTTTATCAAACTTTATAAGTGCCATGGAAATGTTTCTTCAAGTGCAATTGGCTCCACAAACAAGAGCTTCATTAAGTGGTTCCAAGAAGCATCCCAATATCCATAATACCATTCATCACCATCAACAATCTACCAAGAGTGTGGATTCAAGATCCAAGGTACCACATGCAAGGGTTTCAAGGAAAGATATCATTAAATAGGATGCTTTCCATGGACTTCAAGCCCATTACATAGGACTCCATCACCAACTCATAAGGGAATCATTACCAAAGATTCCATCATATCAAAGGCTCCAACAATCATGGGATTTCAAAACACCATATGTATGGGTTCCAAGACCCAAATCATTTTCAAATGCATCATCAATGATCATATAGTGTTCAAGGGTCATCATGCTGCCATGTATGTGGGTGCCAAACCTTCTCATGCATATTGACCATCTCCAAGGGTTCCATGACCCCATCATAGCATGAATGACCACATAATGGGTCATTAATGCTTCTCTAACCCATCTAGGGTTTCTCCAACGTCCATGAAGGCTTCAGGACCATCTCAATGCTTCTCTAACCCATCTAGGGCTTCTCCAATGTCCATCAAAACTTCAGGACCATCTCTAGGGTCTTCAGCATAATCAACAGGGTCTTCAACATCTTCAGCAAAGTGGTGGCATCAAAATCTAGTCTTGTGAGTACAGGGACCTTGTCAACTGGGTACAGGGTGCTTCAAGGCACAAACCACTTTATAAGGGGTCAAGGCACTACAGGTGGGACTTGGTGGCATTAATGACATCCCATGGGGCCATTGCAAGTCCATGTTGGCATCAATGACAATTTCATCAACAATCTCCCCCTTTGTCATTGATGACAACAACTCATGCTCCCCCTATGAGCATGCTCCCCTTTTGTCTTCATCTCTCCCCCTTTGGCATCAATGGCAAAGGGTGTCCACATACCTGTGTCTGAAATCTCTGATCATTGCTCACTGCTCCCTCTGTCAATATGCACTATCCTAGGACCTGTCTATATGCCTGGAGTAACCATCCTTTCTCCGTTGAGTTCATCCTCTAGCCTTATGAACTCAAGGTGTGCTAAGGTCTTTGAGAGACCTTACACTTGGCTTGCCATATGGCAGCCATCCTCCCTGCTCTGATCAACCTCTCCTATCTGCAACTACTATGTCTTCCTCATCCATACTTGCTTCTTGGCATCTGTCCTTTGAGCATTTGTTCCTTCATTTGTACTGGCTTTCCTTGATGAGTTGTCGAGGTAACTTATCAAGGATTGTTTTCATTTACTCCAACAATTTTGAGCTTTATTCCCAAGGCCAATGCAACTATAACATCTCATCATACGACAATATGCAGCAATGTGACCAACATTGTTGCATGTCCAGCACCTAACTGAGCTGTTGGAACTTCTAACACTTCTTTGATCAGCTTCATTTCTCCATGCCTGAGCGTATCCCTGACTGTAGGCATTTGTCTTCTGATCTTCAAATCTTCTTGTTGATGTATATGAAGGACTCCTTCTTGGTTGACTTCTTTGACTTGCACATTCTTGGGCTTTATGGCCAAACCCACTATAGGTGTAGCATCTCAATGTGTGACATGTGGCAACAACATGTCCGACTTGATTACATGTCCAACACCTAACTGATTCATTGGGGCTTCCAGCCCTTCTTCTTCCTTAGAATCTACAATCCATAGCCTTAAGACCAAAGTTTAAACAAAAATAACAATAACCATTGAAGCCACTTTCATACCTGGGTCTTAGAGTTGTTTCTTTTATGAAGTTGCTTTTAGGAATAGACCTAACTCCTTGTTTCATCCTTGAACTTCCAAAATCCTTGTTGTCATGTGCAGGTGCATGGGGAGTATCTTTGGACGTTGATGGACCTGCTTCTTGAGACTTCAAAGACCAAGTATCATCTTCATATTTTTCTTTGTTCTTCTTGTAACCAAGACCAATTTTGTCGAGTGGAGATCTTTGGCAATCTAAGATCTTATCTAGGACAATTGAACTGTCCTGGAACTTGACCAAGGCTTCGTTCTTCTTACCTTTCTTCCTGAGACCAACTACCTCCATTTCCAACTTCTGGACTATCTCCTCCTTTTCTTCCACCTGACTCTTCAGGATTTCTTCTGTCCTCTTGGATTCCTCCAGCTGAGTCTTCAGATCATGATTGACCTCTCTAGTTTCTTCAAGCTCTTGAGCAGGATTTTCTGATTCTTCCTTTTGACTGATCAATTCAGTCTTTAATTGTTCAACTTCAGCATCCTTGTCTTTCTTTTGATCCCACAACTCTTTGTCCTTGTCTTTGAGCTTTACAAGAAACAATTTCATTGACATGGTCTTCTGCTAATATTCATTCAAGGAGTCCAAGATTTTCTTTTTGAACTTCATGAAATCACTTTGGTTTAGATTTACTGTGTTTAGGAACCAATTGGCTCTGAGATCAATATTTAGCAACGTGAGATGTATCTCATGTGCAGTCTTTGATAGCCCTTCATCATATTCTGCAAGAACCTTCTCAATTTCATCACACAATCTATTAGTATAATCACAAGAGTCCATACCTTTACTAGAGTCCTCTTATTGTTTGTCTTCTTCTTGCTTGAGCTCTTCTGGGGGATTATCTTCTAATTCCTGATCTATCTTTTCGGGTTCTAGTCTTGCCTTCTGATACTCACTCTCCAACTTGAACCATAGATCTTTTGCCGAAGTGTACTCTCGTACACTTTCCTTCACTGAGCTGGGAAGTCCATCCATGAGGAACTTCAAGGCTGTAGTGTTGTCCTTCTTTGCTTCCTTCTGTGCAGTTGATTTTCCTTTCTTGTTTGATGGAGCAGGTGGATTGATAACAATTTCCCAAATACCAAACTTCTTCATATAAGCCTTCATTTTGCTCCTCCAACTGAAATAATCTGTAATATCAAGTATAGGCACATCATTGCTTGATGATAGTTTCTTTTCCTCCATTGTGTCTAAGGATCTCCTTCAAGCTTGCTAGGCTTGTGGTGAAGGCCCACCATGATACCAATTGTTAGACACTGAGAGGGGGGGTGAATCAGTGTAAAGCCAATTTTATAACTTTTCTTAACTTGTCACAATTAACTACCAATTCATCATTCCATTATTATACCAACCTCATAATCATTTCATAAACATCTTTCACTTCATCATTCACATATCATAAGCATTTGAATCATCAAGAACCATAACACAAAAGAACACAACACCATATAATTTTGTAATCTTTTTGTATTAGTTTTGGTCCGTCTACAACCGTTAGGAAAAATCAACACCTACTGATACAAAGAGCACCTACTCTGCATCCAAAACCTTGCTTGGTTTTCTTAGACCCTGCTAAGAAGGGTTTGAGGTATCCTAACCTCAAAATCAAGACAAGCTTGCTTTTACAATTAAAGCTCATTATCACATCAACATCATCTGTTTCTTCAATCTGTTCTACTGCTGGTCAATACTGCTGATCATCTGCTCAACACTCTCATCAATACTACTGCAACACACTTCTCAATCTGTTCATCACAAGCACTGCTGCTGGTCATCTGCTCATCAAACATGTCATCTACATTGCTATCATAGTCAAGTCAATCAACTTGTCTCTACTGCTGGTCATCACTACTGTTGATCATAGGTATGCTCACTAATCATTTTGTTCATCATAGGGTACAAGAGTCCAACATCAACATAAGATCACAAAGTATTTACTTCACACTTACTGTGCATAATCATCATCATTTGATATTCAATCTAGAAGTTCATCATCAAAGTGCACAATGTATGTCCTCATCATCAAACAAGGTCTGTCAAACTGAACATGTCATCAAGATACCAGAATCACCATCAAGATCTAGAACATCATCATAGGGTTTGCATCATCATATGGTTTGCATTATCATCATCTAGTAGTGTATTATGTATGCACCATCATCATTATTCAGTACATCAGGGTGTCTGCTCATATCCTCTTACATCATCACTATGAATGTTGTGTCACTAACTTAGGTTGTGTATGCAACCTAGCACTAAGAGCTTCAACCTTAGATGGTTGAGCCTTCCTTCATGTCACTCAACACTTATCAACTTGTCAACTTCAATCTTGACTGGTTATTAGCTTTGAGTATTCAGCCTTACATTGTATAAAGCTTTACTAAGCATACATTACATCATTACTACTGAGAAAGTAAGCTGTCATACATACTAGAGGTCACTGGAATGACTGTGTATGTCTTTGGACTGTGTGAAGACTCTAAATTATGGATGAGGACTGTGATATGTGCATCATTGGTCAACTTCTTCAGGGCTTGTGAAGAAGTTGTCATTGTGCAGATGCTTCATCATGAACTGTCATCTTCTAGGGCAGTCATGCATCAACTTCATCACAGGATTATCATCAGGATCATCAATATCATTGTACTATCACTTTCAGTGGATGTCATTGTGCATGGGAGAGCATCATATCGTAGAATTTATCAACTTCACACTTCATAAATAAACCACTGATTATACCCCTTTATCAGTCAAACATCTCATACCTAGGTTGTGTATGACTCCTGTAGAAGATCACAAAATTTGTCAAAGATTGGATTGTGTCAATCATCCTCAAGTTTTGTATAAGAGGCTCAGGATTGTCATCCTTATCAGTGTCCAAATACGGACTAAGTCTCACTCTCAGACTGTGCAAACAACCTCAAACTGTGTATATACTTGACCTTAATCTTTGCTAAGTTTTGGACTGTTTGAAATCTCAGACCACCATTAGTCAACTGCTACAAAACCTTTACTGTGGAGGAGATTTACACCTCAGTCCAATATTTGCTTTAGTTCAATCGACTTCTTTTCTTTCAACTTCGTTGGAGATGACTGTGTGTATTTGGGATTGTTCAGACTCCCTCAAATCTGGGTCTGTGGAAACCCTACTATCAACCTCGGATCTCTCAATCAAAATCTAGCACATACTACCTCAGTCACATGAGCTCCTTCACCTCACATCCTTGTCAAACACTTAGACCGCTGATAAAGAGAAGAAAATGGACTATTGTTGCCTTTAACAATTGACTGCTCCTTCTACTACTGCAAATAAACTCCACTGAAATTCTCAGTAAACAGCCACAGTTTAGCGAGATCTTTTACTCTTCATTGGATTGATCAAGACCAAAAATTGTTGCTCCAACAAGGAAGAAAGGACTACTCCTTCTACTGTTGTTTAAAACGAAAAAAAACTTCTCTTACTGCAAAATTCGGGTCTACAAAAATGAATTATGCTGCTGCCCGAATTTCCACAGTTCACGAATTTTACAGCAGCGAAATCTCTTCTTGTCCTTCAACGTTGGATTTCTGCACTGGCTGTGAGGAACCTTGGTGGACTGCTCACCAAATGCTGGTAAAAAATCATACCAATTTTTTTTTCTTCTCTGCAAATTCGGGTCTACAGTTTGACTACTGCTGCTACCCGAATTTTTCACCTCAGTCAACGAATTTTTCCTCAGCTGCTGTAACCTCAAACCAGAGATCCACTTCACTTCTCCTTGTTGCAGCTGCCTCAGTTCATTTCACCCAAACATCAGAGATAAAATTTCAGTTTTTACTCCACTGCGGCTGCCTTAGTATACCCGAATTTTAGAGCCAAAAAAAATTCAAAACTTATGTATTGTTGCTGCTTATTTCCCCGTGGCTGCCACAGTGGACTGTATTCCCGAAATTTCCTTAATAATGGTCGAAAATCATAGCTATGTTTTCACTTTTTTTCACATATGCAAAAGGAGGGCGTGACTTGGTATTTATACACATTTCCTAGGATTTTTACTAGGTCGACATGTATGTATTTTATAAGATTTTTTATTTTATTTCTTCATTGTGAACTGGGTCGATCTGCCTTGGTTCTAAGGTTGTTCCATCTTTTACTGTGGCCAATATGATATATTAATATTCTAATTCAAATAAAATTTTATTTTGTATCCTGATTTTCAATGGACTTCTTCTTATGGCCTTAAGGGCTGTCAAGAGCTTTAAGGGTTATCAACCCACGTTATGAGGACTCCAAGGTTCAATCTCATCAAGAAATCAAACAATGACTTTATCATCGTCAAGCAAGAACTTAGGTGTAAAGTTCTTCAACATACCAACCGAGAGTGCTCCATATTCCAAGTGTGATAATGACATCATACATGCCATGGTCTCATCGTGATAATGGGCTTTATCAAACTTTATAAGTGCCATGGAAATGTTTCTTCAAGTGCAATTGGCTCTACAAACAAGAGCTTCATTAAGTGGTTCCAAGAAGCATCCCAATATCCATAAGACCATTCATCACCATCAACAATCTACCAAGAGTGTGGATTCAAGATCCAAGGCACCACATGCAAGGGTTTCAAGGAAAGATATCATTAAATAGGATGCTTTCCATGGACTTCAAGCCCATTACATAGGACTCCATCACCAACTGATAAGGGCATCGTTACCAAAGATTCCATCATATCAAAGGCTCCAACAATCATGGGCTTTCAAAACACCATATGTATGGGTTCCAAGACCCAAATCATTTTCAAATGCACCATCAATGATCATATAGTGTTCAAGGGTCATCATGCCGCCATTTATGTGGGTGCCAAACCTTCTCATGCATAATGACCATCTCCAAGGGTTCCATGACCCCATCATAGCATGAATGACCACAGAATGGGTCATTAATGCTTGTCTAACCCATGTAGGGTTTCTCCAACGTCCATCAAGGTTTCAGGACCATCTCAATGCTTCTCTAACCTATCTAAAGCTTCTCCAACGTCCATCAAGGCTTTAGGACCATCTCTAGGGTCTTCGGCATCATCAACAAGGTCTTCAACATCTTCAGCAAAGTGGTGGCATCAAAATCCAGTCTTGTGAGTACAGGGACCTTGTCAACTGGGTACAGGGTGCTTCAAGGCACAAACCACTTTATAAGGGGTCAAAGCACTGTAGGTGGGACTTGATGGCATTAATGACATCCCGTGGGGCCACTTCAAGTCCATGTTGGCATCAATGACAATTTCATCAACAAGATGCAGGTATTATCGAGCTTGTCGAAGAGTCAAAGTGTATCAGTCCCATGGTTTTTCAAGATAAGAAGACTAGTGAAGTTCATATTTATGTCGACTTACAAAAATTGAATGATGTATGCTTGTATGGTCCTCTCTCGATGTTATTTATAGATAAGATACTAGAGAGCATTAGAGGACAAGAAATATATTCCTTTACTGATGGGTTCTCTAAATACCATCAAATTCGAATTGCTAAAAAAGATCACCATAAAACCACCTTTGTGATAGACTAGGGCTCCTTCTAGTATACGGTAATGTCTTTCAGTCTTAAGAATGCCCTTGTTTTTTTTTCTAGGATAGTTATCATTTCCTTTAAAGAGTACATTCATAAATTCTTAGAAGTCTTATTTGATGACTAGACATTGTATGGGTTGATTAAAAATCACATTGAAAGCCTCAGATTAATGTTAGAACAATGTAGACAGTTTCATATCTCTTTGAATTTGAAGAAATGTATTTTATGTGCACCATTAGGTATACTTTTGGGTTGTGTTATCCATAAAGAGGGGATGCTGATGGATCCAACGAAGATCACTATTATAGTGTATTTACCTCCACATACTTCAGTTAAGCAACTAATAACTACATTGGGTCATACACGCTACTCTTGAATAATTATCCGGAGTTATGATGAAATTACAACTTCGATGGAGAAGTTTCTAAAGAAAGATGTGAAGTTCTAATGGAATGAAGAGTGTCACAAGAGCCTTGACATGATAAAAGAAAAAATGGTGTCAGCTCCAATCCTATTTTTTCCATATTGGCATAAAGAGATTCATGTCCATGTCTATGCATTGTTGATTGCTCTTGGTGTTGTACTCGCAGAACCAGGTGAGGGGTCTATTGACCATCGATTGCATTTGCTAGAAGGAAACTGTCAACAACTAAAAAGAACTACGTTACGACAAAGAGAGAAGTATTTTTCATGGTCTACGTGTTACATAAGTTTTGGCATTATTTAGTGGGTGGCCATTTCAAAATGTTCAGATACCATTATGCTTTGAAGTACCTGGTCACTAAGCCAGTGTTTGGGGGGAATATCTATCGATGGCTCCTTCTCTTCCAAGAGTTTGATTTTGAAATTATTGTTAAGCTAGGGAAGGTGAATGACGAACCTAATCACATGTCGCGGTTGGAAACAGGGGAAGAGATGGCCAACGCACATGAAAACCTTCTAGATGCACAACTTTTTGTAGTAAATATGGTCGATGGATATTATGAAGACATCATACATTTTTTGACTACATGAAAAGCACTAGATGGATATAATACAATACAAAAGAACCAATTAGTTGTTAAATTTGTGGATTTTCAGTTGATAGCCCGTTGATGTGTATTAAAGTATGAGAGACAGATAATCCTAGCGGAATCTCATGATGGGGTAGAAGGAGGCCACTATGTGGGGAAAGAAAATGCACATAAGATACTGTAGGCCAGGTTGTGGTGTCCTTCCTTGCATTGGGATGGATATGAGTATTGTAAGAGTTGTGAAATTTGTCAGAACACTGGAAAGTTATCACGATGCAATGAAATTCCTTTGGTCCCACAGGTAACATTATGGGAAATCAATAAGTGGGCCATGTATTTTGCGAGTCCCATCAACCCACCGGGAAAGAGAACGAGTGCCAGATACATCATTACTGCGACAAAATATTTAATTAGATGGGTTGAGGCAACTCCTGTGAAAGATTGTATTGTTGTAATTGTTGCATGGTTTTTATTTGAGAATGTGATTACCAGGTTTGGATGTCCATGAGTTCTCTTAAGTGATCAAGGTAGTCATTTTGCTAATAAAACTATTAAGGCACTTACATAATAATTTCAGATACATCATAGGAATATCACCCCTTATCATCCACAATAAAATGGTACTCTTTAAGCCTTTAACAATATTCTAGAGAATGCTCTAACTAAAGTATGTAATGTAAACCGCGATGATTGGGACTTAAAAATCCCTGTGATATTGTGGGCTTATTGAACAACCTGCAATAATTTGAAAGGTCAAACACCATTTAGGTTAGTCTATGGGAAAGAGGCTATTATTCCCATGGAATACATTATATCCAGTTTGAGGATAATTGCTTTCACCATTATGTCTGATATTGGTGCGGTTGAGGAAAGGTTGTCGTAGTTACTTCACTTAGAATAAGATTGATTCATTGTCGAATGCCAACAACAATTCCAAAAAGAACGAGAGAAGGATTGGCATGATAGACATATCAAGAAGAAACATTTCTAGTTAGGGGATCTAGTTCTCCTCTATGACAACAAGTTTCTGAAACATCCTGGTAAGATCTGAATACATTGGTTGGGATCGTATATTGTCAAATTTATCACTTAGGGAGGCGTAGTTTAGTTACAAAAGTTAAATAGGGATCCATTAGAAGTATTAGTTAATGGAATTTAGCTAAAACCTTATAAGGGCAGTCAAGCATCCCTTCCCTAAGTTGAAAAATTTGTGTCAAACAAAAATTGGAAACGCCACCTTTTATTTTGTGTCGAAGCCTTGTATATATGTGTGTTTGGTTGAAGTAGTTGTTGCTATCATGTATATATGTCAAATTATTCTAAGGTATGTTTTTCAAAGTGTTCATAGTTAGTCAAGGTACTATCCCACACATTGGTATTAGGAGAAGTTTCATGCTATCATAGTTCATGACTTGTTGGGGTTGGTATCGTCTCGTAGTTCGTTTTTACGGTGTTTTGACTCGATAAGTATGCAATTAATGCACATTAAATGGTTGTTTTTAAGGTGGAATTGATCCAATTTTTAGGAGGAATATGGTATAAATTTGAATATGTAAGTCATAAAAGCATTAAATGGAGAGGCCACCCTCTCCCATCCATGGTTTTGGAATCTTTCAAGCGATTCTAAAATCCCATAGTTTAGAATACACCCATCCATGGTATTTGGTAGCCTATGGTTTTGGTCCATACTATGGCCCCAAGGTACATTGTAATAATGTTATAAAAAGGATTTATGCCTTCTCAATAAAGCATTCAAGGATTTTTGACATTGTACATTGGGTCTTATTATTTTGTATTAATCTTTTCGAGTTCTTCTTAGTTAATATATTTTAATTTGTTGTTCTAAGAGGTAAGGATCAGAGAGCCTCACCTACAATCTCATTTTTGGATCAAATGACAACAAATTTGCAGGTTTAGTCTCCTTTTATATTGACATTCAAGCCGTTCGGGTCTCATCCCCCAAGATTCAATCAGTGGTATCAGAGCAAACACGCTCTCCATGGGAATGAGGGTTTGAGCATAGTTCAGGTTCAAATATATGTAGGTATTTATAGCCTCCTTTTGGCACTCTCGAATCCCATTTGTTGGGCCATACATTGTAAGCATCAAAGTTGGTCCTCAAGCACTAAAGAGTTTTTGTACCCTTGGATATTCGTTCACCATTGTAGGAGAATCATACATGGATATGTAGAATTTTAAGAAAAGATTAAGGCTTTCTAAACTACAGCTAGAGGTTCCATGATCTATACAACAAACCATGTTGCTATTCAAACCCTTGGCATACTTTGTGTCCCTCTACACTCTTATATTGTTATATTTTTAACATTAAGCTAGTATAACATTAGGATCTTTAACTGAGAGAACAACAAGCACATCAATCAAACACAAGAGACAATGAACATAGTGTTTTTCCTTGGGGAAACCATAAATGGAGAAAACCTTGCAACTTCCTCAGAGATAGAATCAGCACCAAAAGTAAAACCCCAAAATAGTAAGATGATCTCCCGACAGCAATAACCTTATTTCTATCTAGCCCCAGTGTCTTCTCCTTCCTCAACTATGCGCTACACTTGAGTGTGTATGGGTTGTGTATGAGTTGTGTACTAAATAGAGAGGCTAGCTCTCTATTTATACTAATCCCGACATGACTAAAACCCTACTAGGTCCGACCTCTCTAGAAGAGTCTAATAACCCTAGTGCCCTGGAACTGCGGGGACTTTAACCCTTAGACAATAGGAGGGTTACCCATAATGACTTAACATGACTTGTTTACATTATAGATCTTCTTGATCGAAACATCGGGGCATGACATGACTCAAGTACATTGCAAATACTTCCCAGAATAAACATCGGGTTACAATACATAAGAAATACAAGTGAATACATTCTGAAGTTACATATACATCAACACTCCCTCTTAGTTAGGAAGGTATTCTCTCGACACAATTTTCAGCACAAGTCTTCTTCTTTGTATCATTTGGGTCATCGTCAAGTTCTCATCATCTTCATCTGGATCTGGATCATCATCACTGGATCATACTCGATCTGGATCATCACTGGATCTAGATCATCATCACTGGATCTGGATCATCATCACTGGATCTGGATCATCACTCGATTTGGATCACTATCACTGGATCTGGATCATCACTTGATCTGGATCACCATCACTGGATCTAGATCATCACTCAATCTGGATCACCAATGGGTCATCATCACTAGATCTGGATCATAGCTCGATCTGGATCATCATTGCTGGATCTGAATCATCACTCGATCTGGATCATCTCGGAGATATCATAATTGGATCTGGATCATAGCTCGATCTAGATCATCACTGGGTCATCATCATATGTGCTATCTCATGATTCTTCTCATCATAGGAAGTTCTACAAAGACAACCCTTTTTCATGTTGGGTGTAGGCCTACCTCCTCGTAAGTCTTTGGTAGCCCTTACATCTAACCTACTCATCAAAATGGACAACACTCACATCTGACCTTGACTCGTCAGAAAGGCACAACACTTACATCTGACCTTGACTCACCAGAAAGGTGCTCAGTCCTATACTGAGGGTTCCTAGTAACTGACCAGGTGCCTCCATTCAGAGAATGGTAGTAGCCCTTACATCTAACCTACTTGTCAAAATGGCCGGCACTCACATCTGACCTCCTCATCAGAAAAGCGGTAGCCCTTACATCTGATCATGTAGGACCTCATCCTATAGTCACATCAGAATGGCCGTCACTCACATCTGACCTACTCATCAGAAAGGCGGTAGCCCTTACATCTATTTAGGATCTCATCCTACATTAGAATGGCCGGCACTCACATCTGAACTCCTCGTTAGAAAGGCGGTAACCCTTACATCTATGTAGGAACTAATCCTACATCAGAATGGTTGGAACTCACATATGACCTACTCATTAGAAAGGCAACAGCCCTTATATCTGATCAAGTGGGAACACATCCCTCAATCACATCAGAATGGCCATGTGCTCACATATGATCATGTAAGACTACATCCTACAATCGTCTCAGAAAGGCCCTCAGTCCAAGACCAAGTATTCCTGGTAACTCACCAGGAAACTCCATTCCAAGAATGGCAATAGCCCTTATATCTGATTATGTAGGAACTAATCCTACATTCATATCAGAAGGGATCAGTACTCATATCTGACATGGAAGGAACCAATCCTCTCACCATGACAGAATGGATCAACCCTTACATCTGACCTGCTTGTCAAAATGGATTCCGGACTCGTCACTTCCCCTTGGAAGGGACCTCGATCTAGAGAACACCAAGCTTCTCCCTGAAGTACTCAAACTTCACTCTGGCCAATGGCTTCGTCAACACATCAACTATCTGATCATCCGTCGCAATATACTGGAGCTTCACTGCTCCCCTCTGCACCATATCCCTGATATAGTGATACTTGATCTTGATATGCTTCGACTTGTCATGGAACACTGGGTTCTCTAACAACTTCACACAACTCTGGTTGTCACAGTGTATACAAGTAGCATCCAGCTGGAGATCAAATAAATCAGATAGTAGCTTCCTAAGCCATACTACCTCACAATTAGTTGAACAAGCTACGGCATACTCTGCTTCAGCTGTACTTAGTGCCACACATGATTGCTTCCTACTAAACCAAGAGATCACACCTGATCCCATACTGAAGCAACATCTTTAAGTGCTCTTCCTATCGATGGCACTACCTACCCAATCTGAATCGACATAACCCTCCAGGTTAATCTTCTGATTCATATCGTACTTGAGCCCATAATCAACCGTACCTATTAGGTATCTCAGAATATGCTTTGCAACAATCAAGTGAACATGTCTCGGATCTATCAGGAACTGGCTTAAGGTGTTCACAGCAAAGCAAATATTTGGTCTAGTGTTTGTCAAGTACATCAAGGACGCAATCATTTGATGATACATCATAGCATCAATCGACTCTAATGAAGCATCACTCAATAGCTTCAGGTTCGATGCCATAGGTGTGGCCATAGCCTTGCACTCCAACATCCCAAACCTTTTCAAGATCTCTACTGCATACTTCCTTTGTCCAAGGGAGATTCCATTTGCACTCTGCCACACCTCCATACCTAGAAAATAATGCATCATACCCAATTCCTTCATTTCAAACTCGGCAGCAAGCTTTCTCTTCGTATCAGCAATCAACCCATCCATACCTGTCACAAACAGATCATCTACATATAGTAGGAGCATCACTGGGTTGCCATCTTCAACCTTGTAGCAAAGGTTGGAATCTGCTTTACTCTTGGTAAAGCCCAAACTGGATAGAAAGCTGTCAATTCTGCCATACCAAGTCCTGGGTACCTGTTTCAAACCATACAAGGATTTCTTCAATCTACATACATGAGACTCTCTGTTATGTGTCTCAAAACCAAGTGGTTGTTCTACATACACTTCCTCTTCCACTACACCATTCAAGAAAGCAGTCTTGACATCCATTTGGTGTATCTTCCATTTCATCACTACAGAGAGGGAAAGTACTGATACGATGGAAATGTATATGGCTACAGGTGCAAAGGTTTCTTCATAATCTATTCCTTCTTTCTGTGAGAAACCCCGAGCAACAAATCTTGCTTTATATTTCTCTATGCTACCGTCTGCAGCATGCTTGATCTTGTAGATCCATTTGGAAGTTACAACTGACTTCCCTTCTGGTCTTGGGACAACATCCCAAACATCATTCTTCATGATCGATTGATATTCTTTGATCATAGCATCCTTCCATTCTTTCCGTTCTGCCGCTTCTTCATAACTAGAAGGTTCTTTATCAATGAAATCACATAGTAATGCTACACACTTGGAGCAGGATCTGGTCCTTTTTCTTTCTCTGTGATTCTCTTCTAGAGCACCATATGTTTTCACACCTTGGATAGGTTCTCATACCCAAGTAGGTTTCCTCTTATGAGGATTCTTCTCTGGAGGTGGATCTACAGGTCTTTATGGTTCTTCAAACTCTCGATCTTCTTCTTGAGTTTCTTCATTCATGGTTGTATCATGAATTCTGGGTGCTTCTGCTTCTTTAGATTCTTCAGCAGGTTTCTTTCTGGATTTGTTGTAAGCTATGTCTTCATCAAATGTCATATCCCTTCTGATGTCAATCTTCTTGTATCCTGGGAAATATATTTTGTAAGCCTTCGAGCTTTCAGAGTATCCCACAAATATACCCTTCTTTCCTGAAGGATCTAATTTTGTTCTCTTCTCTTTTGGAATGTGTATGTACACAGGATAGCTAAATATTCTGAGATGGCTGAATTCTGGTTTCTTGCCGGAGAATACTTCTTCAGGAGTCTTGTTCTCGAGTACTCTATGTGGAGTACGGTTCTATACATACACCGCTGTTCTGGAAACTTTCACCCAAAGATGCATAGGAAGATCTTGATCATGAAGCATTGCTCTTGCAGCTTCCATGATAGTTCTATTCTTCCTTTCTGCAATCCCATTCTATTGTGGATTATAAGGATTGGACAACTCCCTCTTAGTCCTTGAGTCTTTGCATAACTCTTTGAATTCATTAGATGTGAATTCTCCTTCATTATCTGATCGAAAGGTCTTGATCTTCTTGTTTGTGTGATTCTCGATCAAGGCTTTGAATTCCTTGAACTTGTTGAATACTTCATCTTTGTTCTTCATGAAGTAAATCCATGTCTTCCTATAAAAGTCATCAATCAAAGAAACATAGTATACATACCCACTTAGTGAGCTTGATGACATAGGACCGCATACATCGGAGTGGATGATTTCCAAGATTCCTTTTTCTTTGCTTCCACTACTTGGAAATGTCTTCTTTGTATTCTTTCCTTTCACACATCCTTTGCATACCCCATCATGTTTTGCTTGAATTTATGGAAGACCTTCAATAGATTTGCTTGCAATTGGTAGTGATCTGTAATGCACATGTGCAAGCCTTCTATGCCAAAGTTCATTTGGATCTACTGTGTCATGGACCAAGGCTTGTTCTGGATGGCCCTTCAATTTGTATAGATCTCCTTCTTGTTCCGCAATCACCACTGCATCATTAATAGTCTTTCCCTTTGGCCACATGATGACTTGGCCATCTATAAATGCAACCCTCATGCCTTTTGCATCTAATGCAGATATGGAGAGAAGGTTCTTCTTGAGTCCTGGTACAAACAATACATCTTTCATCCTCATAGACTTTCCAGAGTCTAGTTTATAAGAAGATTCCCCACTACCTTTTATTGGATATTGGTAGTCATCTCCAAGCTTCACCTTGTGAGGTGATTCATGTTCTAAAGTTTCACAAAGGATTCTTTGAATCCTATCATATTCTTGGAAGCCCCACTATCTATAAGCCAATCATTGCTTCCATGTGTGATATTTCCTGTGAGAGTAGAAATCAAGACATATTATTCATCACTTGAAGAGTCTTCACTTTCATATCTAGATTTCTTCTTGGATGGTTCATCATCCTTTGTAGCATGAACATGATGTCTTTTCTTGTTGCCCTTTTTCTTATTTTGTCTTTTAGGACAGTCTTTTGCAAAGTGTCCTACTTCATCACAAGTATAACATCTGCCTCTAGAGAAATATTTTCTAGAGTTAGTTTTAGAAAAATGCTTACCTCTGGAGTGATGAGAACTTCTTTTGGTTTTCTTGGAATGTACTGTGAGAGCTTGATCTTCACTTCCCATATTCTCTTCTCTGGATGCTATCCTAGCTTCTTCTTGAGAGCATTCTTCCCATAGTCTGTTGAACTTGACTAAATTCTTTCTGGCACATATCCCTTGAATAAAGGAGTCCCATGATGTAGGGAGACCATTCAAGGTGGTCATTACAATCTCAGCATTTTCCACTTCTTCATCTACTCCTTCCAGTTGTTCTTTGATTTGAGAAACTCTTGTGAAGTAAGACTAGATGGTTTCTGCATTCTGAATCTTCACATTCTTCAGTTGGTTTCTCAGAGTCATTTTCCGGTTTATGTTCTTCCCTTCAAACAATTTGGTTAGGGCATAAAACATAGCTTTAGGTGTCTTTAGGGAGGACGCCTGTGGTATGAGATGATCCTTGATAGAATCAGCAATGATTCTCTTTTTCATAACCATCTTCTTCTTGTGTAAGGCCTTAGCCTCATCTGCCTTTGGAACCGGAACCTCCTCATTGATGTAGGAGTCCAACTCATTCTCTTCCAGGACCAGGGAGATCCTATACTTCTAGGCTCAGAAGTTATCAGCTCCCTCAAGCTTTTCATCAAACTTGGTATGATGAGACATCTTAATTGAGAACCTCAAATGGAAATACAAAATATTTAGATCTTACCAGTTCAAGATGTCAGATCTGGATTTGTAGCTGAAATTCTACAGTGCTGGTTCATAAGCAGATTAGGGTTTTTCTTTTTTGGAGTTCTGTCCAGCCAATTGCTTTGAAATTGATCCCTAACTTTTATTTTAGGGAGGAGATCAATTTAGGCCAGGGCTCACTAAAAAATTCCTCTTCTGTGAAAATCCCTAATTGTCGGCAGTAGTGTCGGGTCCAAAACTGAAAAACCTCATAATTGGATTCTACTTTGACAGAAAGATGCGCCCTAAGGAGGAGAGTTATTCCAACCTTCTTTTGCTTAAAAAATGTGGAGAGAGATCCACAAAGTAGGAATCCCTAGTTCCCACAGCTGCACAGTGTCTTCTTCTCAGGTTAGCTCTGATACCATGTTAGATTTTTAACATTAAGCTAGTATAAAATTAGGATGTTTAACTGAGAGAACAACAAGCACAACAATAAAACACAAGAGACAATGAACACAGTGTTTTTCCTCGGGGAAACCATAAATGGATAAAACCCCGCGACTTCCTTAGAGATAGAATCAGCACCAAAAGTAAAACCCTAGAACAGTAAGATGATCTCTCGATAGCAGTAACCTTCTTTCTATATAGCCCTAGTGTCTTCTCCTTCCTCAACTATGTGCTACACTTGAGTGTGTATGAGTTGTGTATGATTTGTGTACTAAATAGAGAGGCTAGCTCTCTATTTATACTAATCCCGACATGACTAAAAACCTACTAGGACCGACCTTGCTAGGAGAGTCTAATAAACCTAGTGCCCCGGAAATGCAGGGACTTTAACCCTTAGACAATAGGAGGGTTACCCACAATGACTTGACATGACTTGTTTACATTATAGATATTCCTGATCGAAAGATCGAGGCATGACATGACTCAAGTACATTACAAATACATCCTAGAATAAACATCGAGTTACAATACATAAGAAATACAAGTGAATACATTCCGAAGTTACATATACATCAACATATATCAAGCATTATTTCATCTTCATATGGCCATGGAACATATTAAAATCCTTTTTTCATGCTTATTGGAGCTTTGGAGGCCTCATTCCATCCCCATCTCAACCCAACCATAGTTGTAGGACCATGATAGACAAACTGGAGGTCCACAAGTATCTGCAAAATTCAAAAAGATGTTGCATCTTTCAAAAATATTTTCAGAGGCTCTTCCATATCTCATTGGAAATATATTTTCGTCAGCTAAAATGGGTACTTTGTGGTTTTTCATTTTTCTTCATGGTTTGTGAGAAACACTTGTTTCAAGAAGCATATGTTTGTACACGGTGCGGTCTTGCGTACAAATTTAAAAAAAAAGTGCCATAGACTCCATAACACATCTCAAAGACTCTACCATATCTCATTAGAAAGGTATTTCTATTAGCTAAAATGTGTATTTTACAATTTTTCATTTGGATTATGGTTTGAGAGATATCATCAATTGAAGCAACATATGTTTGCAAACATTGTGCACGCACGTCCCTGAGCTTCAACAAACATTTTCTCATTACTTGGGAGACCATAGATCAAGTATGTTATATGGATGGAAATGTCTCTTTGAGATATTAAATGGGTCTTCAAAAAAATTCAATTTCTTCACCTACATTGGAAGCTATGAATGGATTTGCAGCGAGACATCAACTGCACCAAAGACCATGAATTTTTCAAAATTTTGGACTTTTATTAAATTGTATAATAATCACGGCTATGGGTCAACCATGAAAAAACCACAGTTATGGGTCAACCACACAAAAACACAGTTATGTATTGTAATCATGGTTAGGGGTCAGCCACACAAAACCCATGGTTATGGGTCAACCACACAAAATGTATGGTTAGGGGTCAACCACACAAAACCCATAGTTATGGGTTAGCCACACAAAATCCATGGTTATGGGTCAACCACAAAAATCCCACGGTCATGGTTATGGTTCTGGGTTAGCCACACAAAACCCACAGTTATGGGTCAACCACACAAAACCCACAGTTATGGGTCAACCACAAAAAGCCTATGGTCATGGTTATGGTTATGGGTCAACCACACAAAAGACACGATTATGGGTTAACCACACAAAACCATTCTCTTCATTGGAAACTAGCACATTGTAATCATTGTTTTTTTTTAGCATGAAATGATGAAGGCCATCATTTTCTAAGGGGGGAGGAATGATACAAATTTTAGAGGGAATATGGTCTAAATTTGGATATATAAGTCATAAAATCATTAAATGGAGAGGCCACCCTCTCCCATCCACAGTTTCATAATCTTTCAAGCAATTCTAGAATCCCACAGTTTTTGAATACATCCATCCATGGTATTTGTTAGCCCGTTGTTTTGGCCCATAGTATGACCCCGAGGCACATTGTAATAATGTTATAAAAAGGATGCATGCCTTCTCAATAAAGCATTCAAGTATTTTTGACATCCTACATTGGGTCTTATTATTTTGTGTTAATCTTTTTTAGTTATTCTTGTTTAATCCCTTTTAAGTTGTTGTTCTCAGAGGTGAGGCTCAAAGAGCGTCACCTCCAATCTCAGTTTTGGATCAAATGATAACAAATTTGTAGGTTTACTCTCCTCCTCTCTCGGCATGTAAGTATTTCGAGTCTCAATCCCCAAGATCCGGATCAAGAAGTAGTAGCGGTGTTAGTGGATGCTTGTAATAAATAACCGAAAATACTCGAGCATGTGAATAGATTGGTTGCCACCCTCGTAATCATTACCAAGATCTAGTCAGATTCATTGCACACATGATCATATAGGATAGCAACATGTGTTAATCAATTTAAAAACACAATTAGTTAGTCATTTGAATTCATTA
Organism: Pseudotsuga menziesii; assembly: GCA_001517045.1. Lineage (NCBI taxonomy): Eukaryota > Viridiplantae > Streptophyta > Pinopsida > Pinales > Pinaceae > Pseudotsuga > Pseudotsuga menziesii. The sequence continues at coordinate 619,241 of LPNX010518471.1, forward strand.
TGTTAAGCAATTGAAGAGTGCATAGCAAGTTAGAGTTATTATAGTTGCTCAAATCCGAACCAAATTACCAATGAATTTCAACCATTGCAATCGACTTGTCTAGCACCAGTACTATCTTGGGATATGTTGTTGAATCCCCACCTACTATTTCCATTGTTGAAGAACAACCAAAAGTTTCTTTGGTGTAAGTTCTCGTGAATCCTCCAAGGAATAAGAGGACATTGAACTGTTTAGTGAATCCATAGGGATGCACAAAATATACCCATGATATTGAAGCCTCTGAATCAATATTTTCATCAATCCTGCCAATATACATTCCATTGTGGAAGATGGATGAACACCATGTTCAAATCAAGAAGAATATTAAGTATTCTCTAGTGGTACCTGTTATCCTGAAGTGTGTTCATGTGTCGAGGAACATTTTTTCTAATCTCCATAAGCTATCATTTACTAACCATGATTTGATGATGTACCCTGAATTCAAATTGCAGAACTACAAGAAGATTATCTCCCTGATAGAGGGTTAGCCGATAGATCTGGTTCCTATAGAGTGGGCCAAGGGATTGCAAAGGTCACAACTCCTTTATTTGATGCACTTACCCCACTTTGGATAGACTGCAGAAGTCAATACCCATGTTAAATAGTTGCTAGTATGTTTTCATGGTGGGTGTCTGCGGATGTCGACTTAATTTTCCAAATCAACAGGTTGCCAAAGGCTTGGGTGGACCCAATGCAACTCTTTGTTGGAAATGGAAAATATAAATACATGGTCACGAGGGTGAAAGAAAAATACAATCTAAGGAGGGATAAGAGGGGGTTTAACATTTCCTCCATTAATGATAAGTCTGTTAGATTTGTGGCGAAAGATTTGGTAATCGAAATTTTGCGGAAGATGCGACCAAATCAGGTGACTGCGGGAGTTATAGTTGTGACCAAGTAGTGTGCTGCAAGGGTCCAAATGAATTGGGTGACATTTATCTTGAAAGAGATTCTGGCTAATTGTTTTGACACCTAGGAAAAAGGTATCTCATTTGCATATTCTTGGTTGTTGATTTTAATTTATTTTGTGTCCTAAGCAGAGCCACTAAACTATTAGGGGATGGACATGTCAACACCTTATTGTGGAGAAAGGTACACTTATATTTTGTTTTCCAAAACTAGGAGGAGGAAAATTGACAATAATGTTGAGTTCTATATCCATGCTGATGCACTCCGACATAATGTCGTGAAGATCTTGCAGTTAGAGGCCTCCACTGTAGCAAGATACCACAATATCATGAGATTTACAACAAGAACCCAACACATTTACCTTCAAACAAGGAGGGATCCATAGAGCCAAAGGTTAACAACACCATTAAAATTAACTAAGGGAGAAATTGATGCAATTGTTAGAGAATTTCCAACAACGTGGAAATATCGTAGATGATCAACTCTTCGCTGAAATAAAACATCGATAGAAAGGTACCTTTGGGGCACACCAAAGTAGGAAACATGATTAGGGAGTTGAGAACCCACCAAGTTCACATCATGATAATGACCAAGAATCTAGTGCCACCCTAGTAGACTCAGACTTGGGGGAAAAACGTAACGTTGTTGAATGGGTGAAGAAGGGGAAGAAAAAAAAGAAATTTGTCAAAGAAACCACTGTGGTAGTATTAATTGATGATGACTTCAACATGTTGCTCAATAGGATGGCTGATGTCACAAAATAAAATAGGAAGCATGCATATGAAAGAAATACAAATATTTTTGCGGGAGTGACTGACCTCCTCCAAGTACTATGCAAAGTTGTTAAAGAGGTTTTCATTGCAGTTTCTCCACGTGAAGTTGCTCAACAATAAGAAATTAGACAGTAAGAGGCTAGTCCATCTAAAGAGTGACCAACGATAGTTACAATTTTGACAAAGGATCAGAGAGTTTAGATAGTTCCCATATCCCTGAACCTTGGAAATGAAGAAATGAATGTCATAGTACACAATATGGGTTTAATTGACATGGACATGCCTATCCTGTTGACGTTCATGTTACACAACATTTAGTACAAGGTTGCAGAAGAAATCAAGGATCTGAAGGATTCTATGTATGATAGGATGAAACAATTTAGAATCCAGACTATTGCTATGGAAATAGATTCAGTGAAGCTCCAACAACATAAGGAAAAAATACGTTAGGATAGGCAGTGGTTGGAAGATGCCATCGATGATGAATATTGCGGTGTCCCGTAAGCACCAATTGTCAAGGAAACGGTCCCTGAAGCCAAGATTATACAACTAGGGAAATTCATCACCGAATTTCATCAGAAAATTGAAGAGCTGGAAGCTAATTTAGTTCCTAGCACACCTCTTGAAGTGACTGAACAATGACAAAAAAAAGTTCAGGAGGTCGTCCAAGAAATTAAGAATGTTGAGACATATTGTGCAAAGATCTATGAGGAAGTTTCTCAGTCTTGGGGAACCTTGTTGGAGGATGTAGAGTTGCAGGAAATTACAACCAAACTTGGAACAACTAAAAAGAATATGGATAATCTATGGAGTTCACTCAAAACTCTTCCACTAGTCCAAAGGATGAGAAAGGTTGTCGAAAATAAATCATTACAACAACAAATTAACAAGATGAGGGTGTAGCAACAGAAAAGGACAGAGTGTGTCAAAGAACTGCAAACAGAGGTTGGGCGGGTCTCTAAGGATGTTGGTCCAAACCATTTGGATATTAAGTAGGCTCTGTCGGTGTCCTTGGTGCACATTTAAGAGCACATCACTTATGAGGTTATTGATGAAGTCAGTAAGTTGAAGGAAGTTGTGTAGAGACGAGTTGAAGAAGTAAATAAATTCTATCAAGACTTACTGTCGAAGCTCAAAATGAATGTATCTTCAGCGTATAGTGGCTCAAGACGAGCCACATGTGAGTGTTGGGGGATTGTTGGCCCTAGGAAAAGTTTGGGATACTTTGGCTTCCAGTTTTGAGAAATCGGTCGAAGTATGAATGGAGCTACGACAAAGTGGACTGACAAAAGTAAAAAAATCCAAAGTTTCAACTGAGAATTAAGAAAAACCAACTATTTTGATGAAGTCCAACTGAAAGGTTGGTTAGGCAGTTAGGAATTTTTTCCATTTACATTTATGGGATTGGGTAGTGGGCTCAGTGAAAAACGTCTTCAATGGGCCTATAAATATGTAATGGGTTTGGAATTTTAGGGTCAGACACTTTTTGGGAGAGAATCATAAGTTTTTGTATCCTGTCAAAGAAATGTACTGTATTGTCAAAGTCTAGGCTAAGCTAAAGTTGCAAGGATGATGATTGATTTGTAAGATGTGTACATAGATCTGTTATACTGAAGTTTAGAGGAGACGTTCTTAGGATTTATGCATAGAATTAAGCATTCGAGCTACGACTCTTTACTAATAATGAGTGCTTTTGTGGTTTTTATCGTCTTGGGTTTCCATGTTAAAATCTCTGGTATCCATTATCTTTGATGTGTGTTGATTTGATAATTATTTACTAATGCATCAATGGATAAATATAAGTGATGAATGGACAGAATAATAATTGGATTACTATATATGTTGTCAATATTTTACTTAAATGTCATAGATGAGTATGAAAATATTTGTTGTAGTTGCTGATCTATCGAAGTTATTTCTGTCAAAGCTCTCTCTGTATTATATGGTGAATTTTCCCTTCATTATTATAGAAACCTAGCTCATACAGTCCCCTTAGGTACTTCATGGGAGACTTCATATTCTATGCAGGTGTTGTCGAGAGGGATAAAACCCTTTGTAACACCCCAGTTTTGGCCCTGTTTGCATTAATGTATATGATGTAAATATTATATGGAATCAAGACAAGAGCTTAAGGACAAGGCCCTGTCATTGATTAATGTTTGGTATATAGGCGATCATGGTAGATGCCTATGGTTTATGTGCTAAGGAAAACACGTTTGTAAACATCATGTAAATATGCAAATTAATGAAAAACCCACAACCAGCTATGTCAATGCAATGAAAAATGAGATGGGGGCATAATTTTCCTAAGGATAAGGGGGAGGGAATGTTAACCTTGAGCCAATTTGGGGAAAATCCATGTCTCATGGGGAAAACCCATCAAAACTGTCAACCACCCTTTTTCTTGTCTTTCTTCCCAACCATTTATTTCTGCCAGAATGTGGTTGAGGTAGTTATTGCATAGAAGGGGAAGAGTATGGGAAATTTGAATTGGGCAGATCACCCATTTTTGAATGTCATGTTTTGACTTCACAGGCAATAAAAAACACCCAGAACTGTATTCTAGTTTTTCTCACGCATTACGTCTTCATTTGGATTCACGTTTTGGGGAACAATAGGACATCTTGCTCATCCATCATTCTCTCCATTTGCGTGGAAGCTCTTCAGTAGCTGAGCTCTTCTAGTGTGTATCTTTCATGTTCTACAAGTGTTTTGCCATGGTGAGACTATCATTGATGTGTTGCAGTGTTATCTTGAACTACAGAGTGTATGAGACCCTATTACTCATGTTCCAGAGTAAAGCCTATGTTGTGGAGTCTCCCTGTGGTTGTTGTGTTATGCACCCTGGTTCGGGTCTGAAGTATGTACAAGACTTAGGAATGGGAGAGACATAGAATGTGCTTGATAAACCTAGTGTGGAACCTCAAAATAAGATAAGATTGGCTGGTGAACCTGCTATGCACTTCCTGAAGAGCACTGGAAGGGAAGGTGTAGCTTGAGGGATTGCGGAGTAGAGAAGGGGACACTTCCTTGTGTTGGGTGTGTAGGCAGTGGGGAAGCCAGAACATATATGTATTATGAAGGTGTTCTTAGCTCTGTAGATGAGTTCACTAGCTTAGTATTTCTTCTTTCCCATTGCATTAGAAGCCTTATAATCCTAAGTTGAAAGATGGCTTGGATGGTAGCCTGATAAACCCATATGTTGGCTTGGTTGTGTATTGTTGTGTTTGACCTTGTGAGTAACCTTTGGCTGGATAGTCTGATAAACCCAACTGTGAATACTAGCTTGGCTAGGTATCCTGATAAACCCAGCAGTGAGATGGATTGACTATGTACAATCTGATAAACCCATATATTGGATTGACTAGTGCTTAAGGTGAATGTTGTCTTGACTGTGAAAAGTATGTGAAACCCAACTATGAGATGGCTTGGCTGAGTGGCCATTGAAACCCATCTGTTGGTTTGTTTTCCCTTGCAGCTCGATAAACCCAACTTTGTTGGCTTGGCTGATTTTTGTTGCACCTTTGGCTATGTATGAGTCTGCTAGTGTTCCCTTATTCCTTGAGGAATTCATGCCCAAATCGAGGGTGGCAGTGTTGCTGAGATATTGATGAGCGCACTGGCATATGGTTGGGTGGAATGTTGAAGTGATATAGCTGATTGCGGAACAAGTTATTCTCAAGATAAGTGTTCTTGTCCATGTTAATCTCTGCATTGTATTTCTTGCATTGTAATTGCTTGATGGAATATGATGAACATGTTGGATGTGTTGAATTATTGAATTGTTCCTTTGAATAACTGCAATTATAGGCATCTATGTATTTTTCCTTCAATGCATTGTTAAACTAAGTTGTAGGGTTAGAATGTCGGATTGATGTTGGTTTGGATGGCCAAGTTTGTTCAAAGACTTCAATTAGCAGGTCGAATTTTCGAGTAGAAAACTTCTTCCACAGGCGGGATGAGGAATAAAAAAGAAATCCTTTAGCAAATTTGGACCTCTGCAATTTCCTTTCCACAATTCCCTTTCTGCAATTGCAGGATGCAGAGATGTCTTTTTGTGAATTACAGCTTTCCGCATCGAGATGTAGGAATGTAGAATGTGGGATGTGGGATCGCGGTATTGTGATTTCCATAATTTCCAATCCTGCAACGCAATTTTTTCACGTCATCAAGTTTTGCGGGACAATCCTAAGCCATTGATTTGATTCAGTATGCGGAACCATTTGTGATCGTTGGTTTTCATCGCAATTTCTCTCCGCCGTTTGATCTCGTCTGAGATATTTCCTTTTAGATCGTTGAACTGATCAGTGGAAGACTGGAGGTAGCGTGATAGTGATGGAAATGTCAAGAAGTGGTTCGTGGCCATGCCCTGTGTTTCGATGAACAGTAAAGGTTCTTGATGAAATTTTTAATTCCGCATGATTATAGGGCATGGGTACACGACATAGTGGTATCATAGCTTTTGGTTGCAACATTGGGCCTGGATGGGCCAGGATGAATGGTTAGAGGAAATAATAACATCCTTTGATACAAACCCTATAGTAAACTATAGAGTGGTATCAGAGCTACTGGTTGCAATGCGGGAACTAAATGGGTCAGAATGAATAAATTGAAAGGGTTGAGAATACTCTCTGATACTAGCATTGTAGTACACTACAGAGTGGTATCTATAGAATGGTGCCAGCACTACAATGTGGTATCAAAGCTACGAGTTGTAGCGTCAGGACTGAAAGGAGCGGGTTGAATAGTTAACAGAGTTGTTGGTTACAACATTGGGCCTAGATAGGCCAAGTGACAATAATTAAATGGTTTTAATTTTGAATTACTATGTATCTAACAAATGGTGTTTGATAACACATTTTGCAGATTCATAGTGCATATTGGTAACATGGGTTGTTGGCTCAACCATGAGAACCTACGACATGAATGATGCACAAAATCCCTATGAGCACAAGGAGGATGCTATAGGGGAAAATGTCTGAGTTGGAAATGCTAAGACAAATTCTAGCAGATATTCAGAGGCTGATGAACTTTGGGGATCAGACATTAAGGCCGCAAGGTAGTAAGAGCACTGCTAGAAGGAGAAATAGATCTCCTAGTGAGTCATCTGAATCTGAAGGATCCACTAGCGATTCAAGTTCCTCTTCTCATAGGAATGAGAGGAAGAATCGTTATTGAAACCATTCATGTGATGAGTTTAAGAAGGTGAGGCCGCCTATCTTCAATGGTGAGATAAAGAATGGTCAAGAAGCTGAAGCTTGGCATCATGGGATGAGGAAATATTTCCAAGTTAAGGATTATTCAGGAAATATGAAGGGTAGAGTAGCCATATTCAATTTGACTGGAAGAGCATCCATATGGTAGGAGCAGTTCAGGAAAGTGAATAAGATTAGTGAAAGGAAAATTGTGTGCAAACAGTTCCAGAAGTATTTCAAGCAGAATACCTCTCCGACAGGTACTATGATGACAAGATCAAAGAATTTCATGAGCTGCTATTGGGACAATAGACCATGGAAGAGTATGAAAACAATTTCTTGGAGCTGTTGAGATATGTCAGATACATCAAGGATGAGAAAGTGAAAATCCAGCATTTCCTGAGTGGATTGCCTCAGTCTTACAAAGACAGAATTGAGTTTTATGTACCAAGAACTATGGAAGAAGCAATAAGGAAAGATAAGTATTACTATGAGAAAAGTAGAGGCAAACCTAACTATCATAAGACATGGAAGGACAGAAAGAATGAGAATTTTGACCAAAGGAAGAAAGGTTTCAAACCTTCTAACTTCAGGAATCAGCATAAGCAACCATCCCAAGTTGAGAAGCACCCAGCCATAGCGGTGGGAGAAAATAGATCCACAACACATTAGATAACCACTCCAATATTGGAGATGTGGAGGACCCTACATGCGCAGGAATTGTCCACTCAAAAATGAGAGTGCAAGGCTAGTTTACAACCTTCAAGAAGCAAAAATAGTGGGTCAAATAATGAGGGCCGTCCCTAGGATTTATGCAGCATTGGAGGACCACCAGGAAAACCACCAGTATTCTATGGTTGAAGTTGTAGGTAAGATTGATGAGCAATCTATTTTTATTTTTGATTGACCCTGGTTCTACCCATAGTTATGTTGCTCCTAGAGTAGTGGAGATTTGTGCTTTCAAGAAATTAAGGCATAGAAAATCGTGGTTAGTTCAGCTAGCCACTGGAACTAAGAGAAAGGTTAGTGAAGTGGTAGAGAAATGTCTATTGGTGATGAATGGATGGGTTACTTGTGTAGATCTGATTGTTCTACCCCTTGGTTCCTATGATGTTCTCATTGGAATGGATTGGTTAGAAGCTCACAGGGTAAATCTTGACTGTTACCATAAGACTTTTGAATGCATGGATGAAGAAGGGAACCTAAGAGTTGTAAGAGGAATTCCAAAGGTAATTTCAGTGAGGCAGATTTCAGCAATGCAGTTGAGGAAATTTTGTAGGAAGGGTTTCCAGTTGTATGCAGTTCATATTGTGGAGGCAGCAGAGAATTAAACTCCTAGGTTGGAGGACTTTTAGGTATTGCAGGAATTTAGGGATGTTTTTCCTGATGAGACTCCAGGGCTTCCTCCAAAGAAGGACATTGATTTCATGATTAAACTTGTGCCAGGAGAAGCATCGGTGTCCAAGACACCCTACATAATGAGTACGCTGGAAATGTTAGATTTGAAGATGTAGCTACAAGAGTTGTTGAAGAAAAAGTATATTAGGTCGAGTGTGTCTCCTTGGGGAGCACCAGTTCTGTTTGTAAGGAAGAAAGATGGTACACTCAGATTGTGTATTGATTACAGATAACTGAACAAGGTTACAATGAAGAATAAATATCCTTTTCCTAGAATTGATGACCTCTTTGATCAAATGAGAGGAGCAAGGGTGTTTTCCAAGATTGACTTGAAGTATGGTTACCATCAGGTGAGAATCAAGGATGAAGACATTCATAAGACAAACTTCAGAATAAGGTATGGACATTTCAAGTTTGTAGTGGTACCATTTGGTCTGACAAATGCACCAGCTACGTTTATGTGCCTTATGAATAGTGTCTTCAGCAGGTATTTGGACAAGTTTGTTCTTGTTTTCCTTGATGAAATTCTCGTCTATTCTAAGGATGATGAAGAGCATGAAGAGCATCTGAGGTTGACATTACAATTGCTCAGGGAGCTCCGATTGTATGCAAAGTTGAGCAAGTGTGAATTCTATAAAGATAAAATTTAGTACTTGGGTCACATTATCTTAGAAGAGGGTATACCCGTGGACCCTGATAAGATTGAAGCCATAATGAATTGGCATACTCTAAGAAATGTGACAGATGTAAGATATTTTATGGGACTTGCAGGATACTACATAAGTGTTATCAACCCAAATGGCACTTCTCCATCTGAGTGCTGACACTTCACTTGTTGGCACATAAAAGGACATTTATGGATTGAAGGTTGCCTAAAACACTATAGATGGGCATGTTATGAAATACATTCACTATCCATAAAGCTTGCCATTTTTACCTTTTCATATGTCAATTGCTGTACGTGACTTTGTCTATAAGCAACCCGCGCACATACACGACTTTTTCCTACAACATATCACGTATTGTATGCGAGTATTGTCATTGCATCCCGCGTACAGATCTGTACATGGGTTTCCCTTATAGCAACTCGTGTGTCATATGCGGGTTTCCAGTATCAATACTCGTGTACGCCTTCCTTTGACATTAAAATAATAAATTGCGATTAATGGAGATGTGTTAAGCCCTAATCAATAACTATCTTAACTGTCTCAACCTCCTCAACCTTTGAAGCTGCTCTATTTCCCTAAGTATAAATAGAGGCCTTGGGGAGGGAATTAATCAATCATACTTGGAGAGCAAAGTTATGCTGGTGGTATCTATTCAAAAGTATTTGGAGCAGCAGAACTCAGAATCCTTTGGTTGTAGAGGAGTCCTTGTTTCAGGCATTGGGTTGTAATCTTATCTCATTCACTATTGTTAATAAAGAGAATCCTTATTCCAAATGCGTGTTGAATGTATTTCATGTATCATGGTTTGATGAATATTTATGATTAAGCACTCTATATATTGTTTATCTAACTTGTCATATATACATGTATGAGATTGTATTTGGAAGATTTGCTCTTTGCAGGTGAAGGAGATGCATCCCTGAAAGCTTTGAAGAAGAAGTAGAGCAGAAGAAGTCAAGGCTTGGATCAACCGTCATTAATCGAGTGAGTTCATTCTATCTTCCTATTTCCTTTATGTACTTCAAAGATGATTGTCTATAAGTTTTAAGAGTATGTTGGTAACCCTAGACCTTCGGTTATAAGGTGTTTATTCCTGAACAATAGAACTGGAGACTCCACTGGGGAGCCCAGACTACTGTAGGTTATTTCTGTCACCCTTGACTAGTCTTTGCTTTAAGTTTGTGTGTGGTATCTTGTCTTGGTTCATGCTTACCATAGTGTTTGAAGACCTTGTGAATTTTCCTTCTTTTTAGAAAATTTTGTACCTGTACGCGGGTTGCTCTTGCATACAGTCGCGTACAGAGGCCTGCGTATGCGGGTTGCTCTCTAGGACAGTCATGTACAGTATGTGATTTTCCCCTATACACAGTCGCGCACAAGCCTTAGTATAGGAATTTTTGGGTTAGGGTTTGCTTGTCCCTGTCCCTCTTTAAGTTATGTTTGCTGGTTGGTTTTCCTTATGAACACTGTGTTGTTAGTTTGATTACCTTGTTGGCCATACCTTGTGCTTTCTTGTAAATCCCTTGAGTTCTCTTATTGGATTTTCATTCTGTTTGCAACTTTGAAGTGGATTTTCCTGTTTGGGTTATAGGTTTGAGTGTTGTTTGTTTGAAGCAGTGATCAAGTTTCTAGACATTGTTCATCCTGATCTATTTTCGAATAGTGATTGGTGTGTCACTTGCCTTTGTTTGGGTTTACACCTAGGTAAACTGGAAGGCTATTTCTGGTTCACCTTGGATGGGCTTGGAAGGTAACCCTTGTTGAAAGTGTAGGAGGGTGGTGGGTGATTCCTCCGTTTGTGCCTAAGAACCACTTCAAGGATGCCAAGTAACTGTTCTTCAACTTTCTTCGGGAAAGCATATCTTTTACCCTTGTTGACTATTTGAGACTTTAGGAAATTTCGTAGTGAGTGCTCTTTGGTTTGTCTGTGTTTAGCCGACCTTAGGGTTTTGATTTGTCAAAATTTTCAATCATGGAGAACCAACCTATAAGAAGGTCACGAAGGTTGCAAAACCTTCCTCCTCTCATCACATTGGAACTTCCATCTCCACCCTAAAGGCGGAGATTGGACACGGACGGTTCATTTGAACCGGTAGGAGTAAGTTAAGTTCCAGGTGAACCATCACTTATAGCTAACCATTTTGATTTTGATACAGTTGAGATAAAATACTTGCAGACTGACGAGTTTGCAAGGATTTTTAACACACCCTTGATTGACTTAAACGATCCTGTGATCGTCCAAGTTAGACATTTTGATTCACCTATTTTAGGTGTCCTTGTGGGTAGGATTATGTCTACTGTGGGAGAAAGTTATTTTCTTTTCACCTCAACCATTTCAGCTGAAGGGGTACTGCCTCCCCCAGTAAGTGCCCCTAGATCTAGCATACCTTCTATGCCTTTGACTCCAGCGAGCCGGGTGGTCCAACCGTTGGTTCACTCAAGCCTAGAAGGTGCTTCTGGTGACATGGTTACTGGGATTCCTTGTATACCTACTATTCCTTCTTCCTTCACATACACTGCCCAGAGTGGTCCGGTAGGATCCTCGTCTTTTGTCCAAGGATTTCCTTTGAATGGGGGACACATTCCCCCATCCACTCCATATGTAGGCCCATCACCTTCTTATGTAGGAGTGCAATTTGAAAACAACACCTCTTATGGGCAAAGTTTTCAAACTCTGATCTCGGCCCCATTTACGAGCTCTCCCTTTTCGTTGTTTAGCGGAGGGATACCTGCTCCTATTTTTCAGACCCCAGTTTCGATTGGGATGGCCCAAACCTCTTATACTACACCTCTCACTCATAACCCTGTGGCTTACGGATGGAATCCATTTCAAAGTAATCCATCCACTTCGCAACCGGTGGCACGGGGAAACTCCACCTTTACTTATGGGCATTCAGGGGCAGGTCCCTCTAATCCCCAGACTGGCACTTTTAGTGCCTCAGTTTGACCCAAGCTTCCGTTCCTGGCAAGGTTAAACTTGCTAGACTTGTATAAGTTGATGAATGACCCGGTGAAGCATGACCCCTCGTGGCCACCTTTTCCCACCAAATTGCCATCAGACATGCCTAAATTTGAGGGCAAAGTTGGTGAAGATCCTGGGGCTCATGCCACCATATTTCATTTATGGTGTTCTTCGAATTCACTGAATGAAGATTCATTTAGGTTGAGGCTATTCCAGAGAACCTTAACAAGTATCATAGCAAAATGGTACATCGAGTTGCCTTCTGCTGCGTTCAGTAGTTTTTGGGACTTGGCTAGTGCATTCCTTAGCCACTTTCAGCTTTCGGTCTGATACGATTTCGGAACGGACTTGTTATCTACCTTTAGGAAGAACAAGGCTACCCACATCTAGATTCATATCCAAGAGTGAAGGAGGTGAAAGAGCCTTATAAAATCTACTATTCCTCCTGAGTTCTTACTAGAGTGGTTCCTTAAATCCCTGTTGCCCTACATATCTAAGGACGTATTCACTTTAAGAGTGACGAATGAAGAAGAAGCCATTCTTAGGGCCCAACAATTGGATTTGATTTATTCACAATCTGGGATCTTGTATGAGATTATCCCCGAGGCATCGAGGCCTACCCATGATGTAGAGAAGCCTAAGCTTGGACCCCATGCCGATGGTGTGGTTGGATCTATAAACTCTCCCACTATAGAGTCTTTGGCCAAATAGCTTCATCAGTTGTCTGTCAAGCATTCTATGGTGGAGGTAGCAAAGTCTGCCCCCTCCCCCCAGAGTGCAAATGTTTTTGCACAGACCTCTCAGAAGGGCAATCAACAACCTGGTGGGAAGAAAAAGAGAGGAAGAGAGGAGAGGGAAATCAAAACAAGCAAAAGCCCACGAACAATGCTGATGGGGGCAAGAAAGAAAAGAAAAAGGTCAAATTCCCATGTAAGTTGTGCCACGAGGATCACCTCACTCACCTTTGTCCCCTTATGGAACAAGCCCAGAAGCTGCTTAAAGCTCAACAACCGGTTGTCCTGAAGGATCCTTTTCCCCAAGGGCAGAACTCTGCTTCAGCTTCTAATGTAGTAGGGGGCACTCCAAATGCCCCTAACCCAAACTATATCAACATGGTTCTATCTTTGACTTTGCTATAGACTAGGAATAAAAATGATGAGAAAGAGACTTCTGAGAAGGGTAAGGCTATAGGTGAAACTTCTAACCCTCTCACGATTGAGAAGCCTGTGTAAACTATTCCGAAGATACTGAAAGGTGTCTTTAAGAAGACCTTGCATAACCCTAATGCTAGGGCTACTTCAAACTACTTCGTGGTTGAAGACCTAGCCCAAACCTCGTGTGTAATGTCAACTTTAGAGGTGTTATAGAGCTGTCCCGCTTAGCGGGATGCCCTCTTAGCAGCCTTAGGCAGCATGGACTCATTGAGTCTCATGGCAAAATTTCATTTGTCTGATGTTAAAATTCGCCTACCTTACCATGTAGCCTTATCAATAGATGTCATCCATGGTGGAAAGACCATTGGAAGGGCAGTTTTTGATGAGGGTGCTTCTACATGTGTTATGTCCTTGTCCTATTGGAAAGCTCTCAGATCCCCAGGGCTGGTCCCATCAAACACTCTGCTTACTGCTTTCGATGGGAGGTCATTCCATCTGCATGGTATCCTACTGGATTTTGAAATTAAGCTGGCAGGGAAAGCAGTGTCTGTTGAGGTGGAAGTGATTGATGCACCTTTGGACTATAATTTGCTTCTGGGAAGAAGCTAGACTTATGCCATGTCCACTATTGCGTTGGCCATCTTTCGGGTGGTAGTATTTCCACATGAAGGGAAGTTGGTTACTATTGACCAACTCGATTTTACTCGAAAAGGCCACTTGGAGTCTAATGAGTCTGTTGTGCCATTGGTTGATCAGGTCAAACCTGCTGCACAGAGCTTGGGGGCTGGAATGTACGCATCACTGATGGGCACATTTGATCTTCCAGCCCCGATTAACTATATTGGTTCAACTAGTGTGGGAAAGTCCATAGCCATGGTTGTTGATAGGACTGATCCTTGGGTTCTCCCTTCCCCCAATGAACCAGAAGTGCCCCTATCAGCAATGGAAGTAGCTTACCAAGCTATCACTCACACCACTGTTGATCCCATTCCATACCCTCTCTCAGTCTCAGAGGACCTGGAAGAAGTCTATTCGCCCGCCTGGGTGAAAAAATATTTGCACTCTACGGATTATTTAGATATGGATTTACCTTCTGATGAAGCCATTCTGGAAGCCATGTGTGGACGTGGTAAGATCTATGAAGATATTCACCATCGATCCTATTTTCTTCCACAGCTAAGCAGGATAGAAAATCAGGAGTTTCACATGAGACTGTCAGATGATGTTGATACACCCATCAATCCCTTACCCAAAGAAGGAATGTTTGTCGAGGGGAATATGGCAAATATTTCTGCTACTATCCCTATCAACATCTCTGTGAATCCAGATGTCATGGAAAATATATACATAGGTGCAAACTTCTCTCTTGAGGAGATTGCTATCTATACAGCCCTGTTTAAGGAATTTTGTGACATCTTTGCCTGGTCATATGAGGAGATGCCAGGCATTGATCCATCAATTGTTGAACATGAGATCCGAACTTACCCTGAAGCCAAACCTGTTTCGCAAAAGTTAAGACCCGTTAACCCGCGTAAAGCGGTGACTGTGAAGGCCAAAGTTGAAAAACTGTTGAAGGCTGGTTTTATTTATCCCATAGCTCTCACGGAATGGGTATCCAACCTTGTTCCTATTGATAAGAAGCAAGGGACCATATGTGTCTTTACTGACTTCAGAGATTTGAATAAATCCTATCCTAAGGACAACTATCCCACGCCATTTATAGACTAGATTATAGATGCTTGCGTGGGAAGTGAAGTGTTCTCGTTTATGGATGGTTTCTCCGGATACAATAAAATTCAAATAAAACCGAAAGACCAACATAAAACTGCTTTCATTTGTCCTTAGGGTACCTTCGTGTACAAAAAAATGCCCTTTGGATTGAAAAATGCTGGGGCAACCTTTCAATAGGATATGAACTTTGCCTTCCATGATATCAAAGCCATTGTCAAACCTTACCTTGATGATCTGCCTACACATTTTCGTAAGAGGATTGACCATCCAGATCACTTATGGTTGATATTTTAGAGATGCATATCCTATAAGATCCACTTGAATCCCCACAAGTGCGTGTTCTGTGTCGAGTCAGGGAGACTGCTCGGGTTCATTGTCTCTAATAGAGGCATCCAGGTGGATCCATTAAAAGTAGAGGCCATTGTAAATCTGCCTCCTCCCCATTCTATCAGGCAACTTCAAAGCCTACAAAGAAAGTCTAATTTTCTTCGACGTTTTATCGTTAACTATGCCAATATTACCAAGGGTTTCATTAACCTCCTTAAACAGGACACCCCATTTGTATGGGATGAAACTACACAAATCGCTTTTGAGGCATTGAAAAAAGCTTTGTTGTCGACACCTTTACTGCGTCTGCCAGATTACTCTAGGGATTTTATATTGTATCTGGCTACATCCGAGTCGACCACTGGGGTAGTACTGGTCTAGGAGGATGATAATCTTGTAGAGCATGTCATTTACTATCTTAGTCGTGCTTTAGCCGGACCTGAACTCAGGTACACCCAAGTTGAGAAATTAGCCTTAGCAGCTGTATATGTTGTCCAGAGGTTACTTCACTACATTTTATTGAGGACTACAACAGTAGTGGCGGATGTGAATCCCTTTCAATATGTTTTATCCTGATGGATTGTTGGGGGAAAATTCAACAAATGGATAGTCATTCTCCAAGAGTTTGACTTGGATTTTCAGTCCGCTAAGTCTAAAAGTCCTTAGTTTTTGCTGAGCTTATAGTAGAATTTCCTACTGAAGAAGATGTAGTCGTTGAAGATGACTCATTCCCAGATGAGCATATCTTCCTGATATCCACCTCTGATCCCTGGTACAGAGATATACTTATATATCTCCAGACTTTGAAATATCCTGCATCTTCCTCACAGGAGGAACGACGTAAATTACGCCTTCATGCTAAGATCTACCTCATCATAAGAGATACGTTATATCGAAGAGGGGTAGATTCCATTTTGCGTCGATGTCTTACCCATGAGGAAACATATATTTTCTTGAATGATTTCCATAGTGGAGCGTGTGGGGGTCATTTATCCGGGTTAGCAACAACCCAGAAGATACTACGTGCCGATTATTTCTGGCCCACAATCTTCAAATATTGTGTGGAAGCAGTGAAGTGCTGTCATCCTTGTCAGCTTTACACCAGGAAAATGCCGTCACATCCTGCTCCATTGTTTCTCGTTGTCTTGGTAGGCCCCTTCATGAAACGGGGGATTGGTTATGTGACATGCAACCCAGCCTCGTCTGGGGGGCACAAATATATCATTGTCGCTGTTGACTATTTTACAAAATAGGCAGAGGCAATGCCTACTTTTAAAGCCGACGGGGAAACTGCAACTTTCTTCATATTCAATCAGATTATAGCATGGTTTGGTATACCTAAAGTGATTGTCACTGACCATGGCAGTCATTTTCAAAATAGCATGATGACGGAATTGACCACTATGCTTGGATTCAGACAAGAACATTCATCTTCATATTATCCTCAAGCAAACGGTCAGGTTGAGGCTGTAAACAAGACTTTGAAGACTATCCTCAAATGTACAATTGACACAGCCCATTCTAACTAGCATATCATGCTATACCCTGCCCTTTGGGCATACCAAACTAATGTAAAAACTGCTACAGGTTTCTCCCCCTTCCAACTCGTTCATGGAGTGGAAGCCGTTACCCTAGTTGAGTGTGAAATCTTGTCCTTGAAAATAGCTATTCATGTGTTACCTGATATGATAGAGCTTGAGGAAAGTCTGGTACACTTAGAACACCTTGATGAACAACATAGAGATGCACTGACTGCTAATCAAGCTCACAAGAATAGGGTCAAAAACCAATATGATAAGTTGGTAAAACCTCATATTTTCTCTAAGGGGGAACATGTTTTGCTTTGGGACCAAGACAAAGAACCCCTGGGGGCAGGAAAATTCAAAGCCATGTGGTTAGGGCCTTATGTTGTGTCGAAGGTCTTAAAGAAGGGTGCATATGAGTTAATTGATTTTGATGGGAACAAGCTGCCTGAGCCTAGAAATGGGCTCCACCTAAAAAAGTACTATGCTTAGGCTTAGCACTTTTTCTTGTATTTTCTTGTATGTATTTTTATGTACATTACTTTGTCAGTTTTTGTTTTTTATACTATCTACTGGTTGTTGCAAATGTCTTCTGAGAGGTACATAGGTTTCACTTATGGCGCCATTAGCCACACTTGTAATCTAGCCTCAGCAGCATGGGTCATTTATTCTCCCTCAGGACAGCCAATTGCCTCAGGAGGTGCTTTCCTAGGTCCTGCTTCTAATAATGTTGCTGAGTATAGGGCTGTAATTGAGCTTCTATGGGATGCTTTGTCACGTGGTATAACCCAGCTAGAAGTCTGACTGGACTCTCAACTAGTGGTTTCCCAGCTCAATCGAGCTTACCAGGTGCGGAACCTATTCTATTATGTCAGTTCATGCAAGTTAGGTTATTGGAAAGAAATTTTGAATTCATTATATTCAATCACATTCCAAGAAATCAGAATTCATTAACTGATGCATATGCTAATTACATTCTGGATTGGCATCTAACACACATGTCATAAAAATATACAGCATGGACATAAAAAACACTTGTAAATAAACCGACAACAATATATATATATATGTGTGTGTGTGTGTGTGTGTGTGTGTGTGTGTGTGTGTGAATATATTTCTATAGATAGGTCGAGTCTAATCCTTAGATCCAGTCATAACTGTATAATATACAAAAATGTGGATCGCAGTCCATCAAAATGTCCTAGATCTATGCTGGACCACCCTGGTCCTCTTGGTCTCTCTGTACTCTAGCTTCCTCATCCTCTTCGGCTTCAGCAGCCTCTACAGCATCCATGTACACCAAAACAGCTCTGGATACCCACCTCAAGAGGCGTATCCAGACAGGTGGCATTCCAACCACATACTCCTGCATGATGGCTGGGATGTGCTCAATCCACATAGTAGGGACTCTCTGGGTAAGCCTGGCCAGCTTCCCCTCCAGAACCCTGATAAGCCCCTGGTCTTCACCTAAGACAGGACGAACAAACATACGTGGATTCCCTACAGGGCGGACCGGTCCAATATCTGCATTTTGACATGTTTATAGGATCAGAACTTTTATACATATGTATATATCACTATATTTTAAAATTCATAAAAAATTAAAAATATTACCTAGCTCTCCCCATGCTCCTCTTGGAGGGAGGACAACGTCTGGGTCACCTTGGAAATCCATCCCAGCATATGGAAACTGCTCCAGTGCTGGCAACTGCCGCTCCCACTAGAAGTAGAAGTCATCATCGTACACACTCTGCATTGAGCCACCTCCTCCCTGGCGGAGGAAGATATCTCCCCACTTTCTTAGCCTAGGCTGACATGGATATCTAACTAGTAGAGTTATTGCAGGGCTCAAACCCGACACTCTCTCGAAGAAGAAGGCCACCAAAATGCTAGAATAATCAAAGTTCTTCCTTCTTCCTCTCTTGCAGTTCAAGAGTTTTTTTTTCAGGATCGGGATTACCCCCGAACACCAATCATATAAAGCCCCATGAATACAGTCCATTGCCAAGCTCATGTGGTTTCGTGTAGCGAGATGCGGAAAAGATGATCCCGCAACCCTAACTATGGTACTTGCCAAAACCTGTATGGGTAGATCATGTATATGCGTAATAGGGATGAAACTCCCTCTCTTTTGGGTTCCCGGTGCGTAGAATGTATCAATATAGTTTTGGACACTTAGAGGATCACCGCCTCTCCCAGTGCCCTCCAAGTTGACTAGAGCTCCTTGTCGTGACAAACAGGTAATGAAGTATATATCCTCGAAAGTAATCTCCAAGGACTCACCCTGTAGGTCGAACATGCCCATATCATGATCCTAGTAGTTTATCATGAACTCTAGCAGACGAACATTGGCCCGCATGGGTGATGTGCAAAAGAATTTTAATAACCCGCTTGAACGTAGAAAATTCACAGTGGGGGCATCATGGAGTGCTTCGTGATCTAAATCTTTGTGCTCACTCTCCCTCCACTCAAGCACCATCTTCACACCTAGCCAATCAATCATTGTGAAGAATTAGTTTCATATAAAAATTTTAGTTTTTGACTCTTTATATATCTTTTTACCCTCCACGTAGTGTACGCGACTGTCTAGTTAGACATGTCATGTACTGTACGCGATTGTCTTTTAGAACAACCCGCATACAGAACGCGTGTATGTGAGTGTTACTCTAGTAAACCCACAGACACATCGTTCACTGTTTTAGGGCGCTCAAAAATATGAAATTGGGACTCAAAATTGAAATTTGCTAGGATCAAAATGAAGAGCTTGGGGTCTAGTATTACCTGACACTTGTGGAATTGGATTTTGTCCACCGGATTGTCCACACCGATTGAATGAAGGTAGAGGTAAAAACTTGCTTCTTATGGCTAAAATTCAAAATGGTGAGTTTTATTTAGTTTTTTTGAACTATTTATAGAAATTAAATTTCTTAAGTGGGTTTTTGGCCTATAGTTCATTTTTTATCAAACTAATTCCATATCTTTTGGCCTTGTAACAGGTTTTTTATCATTTTCAAGTGTTGTTTGCTCATTTAGGATGGATTTATGTTATTCCACATGCATTTTGCATCTATACTGATTCCATTTTAAACTTCGTAATCAACATTTGAAGCACAGACTATGGTATTCATAACCATTAGCTCCTTGTCTTTACCATCGTTCTTCCGTGGATAGGGCCTTCCTCTCATTAGTATCCCCATTTAGAACCTATGTTGTCTTTTGATACTCATGCTGTAGTTGTGACAGGTATAGAGGAGTCTTTTTAGCTACTTTTCACACCAAATAGAGCCTCATTTGGGTCTCTTTTTACAAGCTAACTCTTGATAGGACTCCCCGCCCTTATGGATTTTCTTTAGGCCCGGGTCTGACTACTTCAAAATAGACTTGACTGCCGAATTAACTTGTCCGTTCAAGCTTGTTAAGAATATGTGAATGGGCATCTGCATTGGTGGTAGGTTATCTCTTTCTCGGACCATGCAGAATAGCACGAGAAAGGATCACTCTCTTTTCTACAGAATTGAGAAGAGTATTCTCAGGCATAGGTTTATCACTTTTCCGAACCCGAGGGACTAAATTAACGGAAAAGGAAATCCCGGTATGAGCTTAGTTTTCTCTTTTTCGTGCTCTGGACCTAAACATGAAAAAGATTCCGAGTACTTTATGTCTTTGTCATGCTCGTTAAACACTAAAGAACAAAGCATCGAGTTTATTGTTGTATGTCCCATTTCTCATACTCAAATGGATCTTTCTGAGTGATCTTGCTTTCCTTCACACTCGTAAAACTCAAGCTATTTATGCTGTTCTTGAAGGAGCGTTGGGTAGGTGGTAATTTAACCTTTTTTGGACCTCCTTGACTAAGTATGAAAAAGGTTCACCTTTTCTTCCTCAGAAGTTAAAAGAGTTCTTTTGTGGTATGTTTTATACTTTTTCGACCTCAAAAGACTAAATTGAACGAAAAAGGACCCCCTTGGAGTCTTCTTTGAAGTTTTCAGACTCTCTAAATGTGAAAACACCAACTGAGCATGTACTAGTTAGGGCTCATTAAATCCATGAATCAATGACACTATCAAGCATTATTTTCTCTTCTCTTCAAGCTTGTTAAAAAATGAAGAGAGATCTGAGTTGAATTTCCTGGACTCGTTAAAATTTAACAGGGAAGTTAAGGAAGAAGTTTTCTCTTGTTTTCAGTTAGTGGCAGCATGCCGTCCTTGAACATAGCACTCTCTGTTTTTTCCGATACCCATGTCTCAGTGTTCACTTCCAGTTCAGCTATTACTTTGAGTTTATTACTCCTCCTCTTGTCTGTTATACCTGGGGAATCTGATCATGTCTCCTACATGACAGATAGGTCTAGTTGTTCTATCTATAAAGTTAAAATCTGCCTTGGTTCATCTCTGTGTCGTGCTCACTGTTCAAGGACATAACTCAATGTCTAATCTCTATCATTGTTATTTCTATTATCTCTTGTGTCTCCCTTCCTTTGCCCAGTTCCTAGTCACTCTTGTGATCTGTTGGAGGATCTATTGCCTTTCTTAACATAGTATGGTTCCGCTTCAGTACTTCCTGACGATGAAGACCTAGAGTTTTGATGATAGTACCTCAGGATTCACTTCCATCACTGGTGAATTCCTTTGCTTCAGTTGTCAATTATCACCTATTGATTGACAAACTGTTGAATCCGCTCCATGTTCGACTTCAGCCTACATTTAGTCACATGGCTCGGATTGTATTGGTTCTTTAGGATTGTTTATGAAGACCTTAGTTCCTCATCTATGGACTAAGTTGCGCAAGATTATGTTCCACTTATGTATACAGCTTCCAGATCTTTGAAGACTCATCATTATTGTATATTGTGGCTTCGATCCACCTTTGTAATATACGTGGTCTTGTACCCGTATTATATGATGCTTTCAAACATTGTAAAGGAGCTAGTGTTTCAGTATATTGAACATAGCATCCTCAGATATGACTTTGTATATGACATTATTGTATTTGTTTCAGGTACTACCTCTGCTCCATTGGATTTTTGAGTTCTCCAAAGACAAAGATTATAATGTATTTTGCCATTGTTTCCCTCTGACCTCACACATTAGGGGGCATCTGTTATCAACCCAAATGGCACTTCTCCGTCTGAGTGTCAACGCTTCACTTGTTGGCACACAAAAGGACATTTATGGATTGAAGGTTGCCTAAAACACTATAGATGGGCATGTTATGAAATACATTCACTATCCATCCAGCTTGCCATTTTTACCTTTTCATATGTCAATTGTTGTACGTGACTTTGTCTATAAGCAACCCGCGTAGATACGTGAATTTTTCCTACAACATATTGTGTATTGTACGCGAGTATTGTCATTGCATCCTGCATATAGATCTATACACGGGTTTCCCTTATAGCAACTCGCATGTCATACGCGGGTTGCCAGTATCAATACTCGCATACGCATTCCTTTGACATTAAAAATAATAAATCACGATTAATGGAGATGTGTTAATCCCTAATCAATAACTATCTTGACTGTCTCAACCTCCTCAACCTTCGAAACTGCTCTATTTCCCTAAGTATAAATAGAGGCCTTGGGGAGGGCATTAATCAATCATACTTCGAGAGCAAAGTTATGCTGGTGGCATCTATTCAGAAGTCTTTGAAGCAGCAGAACTCAGAATTCCTTTGGTTGCAGAGGAGTCCTTGTTTCAGGTGTTGGGTTGTAATATTATCTCATTCACTATTGTTAATAAAGAGAATCCTTATTCCAAATGTGTGTTGAATGTCTTTCATGTATCATGGTTTGATGAATATTTATGATTAAGCACTCTATATATTGTTTATCTAACTTGTCATATATACATGTATGAGATTGTATTTGAAAGATTTGCTCTTTGCAGGTGAAGGAGATGCATCCCTGAAAGCTTTGAAGAAGAAGCAGAGTGGAAGAAGTCAAGGCTTGGATCAACCGTCGTTAATCGGGTGAGTTCATTCTATCTTCCTATTTCCTTTCTGTACTTCGAAGCTGATTGTCTGCAAGTTTTAAGAGTATGTTGGTAACCCTAGACCTTCGGTTATAAGGTGTTTTTTCCTGAACAACAATGAGATTCATTAAAGGATTCTCCAAGGTTGCACATGCCATTACTTCCTTGAAAAAGAAGGGAATAAAGTTTGAATGGATAGTGAGGTGTGAAGAAAGATTCCAGCAGTTGAAGAATCATCTCACAAGTGCACCAGTTTTGAAAGTTGCAGACCCAGAGAAATATTTTGTGGTGTGTATCGATGCATGCGGTCAAGGGCTTGGAGGAGTCCTTATGCAGGACAACCACATGATATGTTATGAGTCTAGAAAGTTGAAGGAACATGAGAAGAACTATGGTACTCATGATCTGGAACTTGTAGCCATAGTACATGCTCTCAAGATGTGGAGGAATTACTTGATGGGCAGAAGATTTGAGCTAAGGACAGATCGTTGTGGTCTGAAGTATTTGTTTGATCAGCCTACTATGAATGCTAGGCAAGCTAGATGGCTGGAGTTTTTATGTGAGATTGATTTTGAGATCAAGAACATAAAGGGGAAAGAGAATAAGGTAGCTAATGCGCTCAACAGGAAGGTGTAGGAAATGCATGTGGCATCCGTTAGTGTTTTCCAATCAAAGTTGAGGAAACAAATTGTTAATCATGTTGCTGAAGATGAATTGTATGTGCAAGTCAAGGATAAATTGCAGCAGTAAATCCTTGAAAAGAATTATGAGGGATATAAATTGGAAGAAGATGGACTTCTTACTTATAAGAACAGAATTTACATTCCAAATGTAGCATATTTGAGGAGAGTTGTTATGGATGAGATCCATCAAGATCCATATTCTGGTCACCCAGGATATCAGAAGACAATGGCTACAGCCAGAAATCAATACTTTTGGCCAGGAATGAAAAAAGGACATGGATGAATATATTTCAAGGTGCATGAAATGTTAGCAGGTGAAGGTTGAGCATCAACACCCAACAGGTTTGTTGTAGCCTTTTCTAGTTCCAGAATGGAAATGGGAAGTTATTTCCATGGATTTTATTACAGGATTTCCAATGACTTGGAGACAACATGATTCCATCATGGTTGTGGTGGACAAGTTGACAAAGGCAGCGCATTTTACATCGGTTAAGTCTATGCATAAGACTAATGACATTGCAAAGGTCTTCATGAAGGAGATTTTCAAATTGCATGGACTGCAAAAGGCAATAGTCTCTGACAGAGATATCAAGTTCACTTCCAGTTTTTGGAAGGGACTGTTTGCAGATTTGGGTACAAAGCTAAACTTCAACACTGCATACCATCCTCAGATTGATGGACAGACAGAGAGAGTTAACCAATTGATTGAAGACATGCTTCGCATGTATGTGATGGACAAACCAACCAAGTGGGAATATTATTTACACTTGGTAGAGTTTTCTTATAACAATGGACAACAAGCATCCTTGGGGATGAGTCCATATGAAGCTCTATATGGCCGAAGGTGTAGGACACCCATGACTTGGGATAATCTAGTGAACAGATTTATGATTGGTCCAGAATTGCTCAAAGAGATGGAGCAGGAGGTTGTAAAGATAAGGCAGAATATGAAAGCATCCTAGGACAGACAGAAAATCTATGCTGATAAGCATAGGGTGAACAGAGAGTTTAGTGTTGGGGATCATGTTTACCTCAGAGTGAGGGCAAAGAAAACTTCTTTGAAACTTGGAAGTCGTGCCAAGTTGTCACCCAGATATTGTGTGCCATTTGAAGTGCTTGAAAAAATAGGGACAGTTGCATATAGACATGCATTTCCAGCTAGCACTAGGGCTCATAATATTTTTCATTTTTCTTTGCTTAAGAAATATAGACATGATCCTAGCCATGTGATAAACTGGGATGTGTTCAGGTGGAACCCAAGGGAAAGTTATGAATCGATCCAATGTGCATCCTTTACAGGAGGGTCACCATGCTCCGAAGCTGCACCATAGGATAGGTAAAGGTGCAATGGGAGCACTATGGTTGTGAAGAGGCTACATGGGAGATGGAGGATGCCATGCGATTGGCACATCCATTTTAGTTTGAATCTGCGGAGAACTGAGGGCTATACTAGTGTAGCATTTTTGTTCAATTTTGTAAAGCACTAAGGAAAATGCTATTGAAGGGGGAGGGGAATGTAACACCCCAGTTTTGACCCCGTTTGCATTAATGTATATGATGTAAATATTATATGGAATCATGAGAAGGAGATCAAGGCCAAGGCCCTGTCATTGATTAATGTTTGGTATATAGGCGATCATGGTTGATGCCTATGGTTTATGTGCTAAGGCAAGCATGTTTGTAAACATCATGTAAATATGCAAATTAATGAAAACCCCACAACCAGCTATGTCAATGCAACAAAAAATGAGATTGGGGCATGATTTTCCTAAGGATAAGGGGGAGGGAATGTTAACCTTGAGCCAGTTTGGGGAAAATCCATGTCTCATGGGGAAAACCATCAAAACTATCAACCACCCTTTTTCTTGTCTTTCTTCCGAACAATTTATTTCCGCCGGAATGTGGTTGAGGTAGTTATTGCATGGAAGGGGAACAGTATGGGAAAATTTGAACTGGGAAGAGTACCCAGTTTTGAATGTCTTGTTTTGAATTCATGGGCAAGAAAAAATGCCCAGAACCACCTGCCATTTTCTATCACGCATTACGTCTTCGTTTGGATTCACATTTTTGGGAATGGTGGAATGTCTTGCTCATCCATCATTCTATCCATTCATGTGGAATATATTTGGTAGTTGAGCTCTTCCAGTGTATATCCTTCACGTTCTGCAAATGTTTTACCTTGGAGAGACTGTGATTGTTGTGTTGCAGTGCTATCTTGAAGTACATAGTGTATGAGACCCCGTTACTCGTGTTCTAGAGTAAAGCCTGTGTTGTGGAGTCTCCCTGTGGTTGTTGTTTTGTGCACCCTGGTTTGGGTCTGAACTATGTACAAGACTTAGGAATGGGAGAGACATAGAATGTGCTTGATAAACCTAGTGTGGAACCTCACAATAAGATAAGAGTGGTTGGTGAACCTGCTATGCACATCTTAAAGAGCACTAGAAGGGAAGGTGTAGCCTAAGGGATTGTGGAGAAGAGAAGGGGACACTTCCTTGTGTTGGGTGTGTAGGAAGTGGGGAATCCATGCCAGATAGGTCTTGTGAAGGTGTTCTTAGCTCTGTAGATGAGCTCATTAGCTTAGCAGTTCTTCCTGCCCATTTCCTTAGAAGCCTGATAAACCCAACTGGAAAGATGGCTTGGCTGGTAGCCTGATAAACCCATATGTTGTCTTGGCTGTGTCTTGTTGCGTTTGACCTTGTGAGTAACCTTTGGCTGGACAGTCTGATAAAATAAACTATGAATGATGGATTGGCTAGGTAGCCTAATAAACCCAGTAGTGAGATGGCTTGATTGTATACAGTCTGATAAAACAATATGTTGGCTTGACTGGTCCTTAAGGTGAATGTTGGCTTGACTGTGAACAGTCTGTGAAACCCAAATGTGAGATGGCTTGGATGAGTGGCCCGTGAAACCCATATGTTGGTTTGTTTTCCCTTGCAGCCTGATAAACCCAACTGTGTTGTCTTGGCTGAGTTTTGTTGCACCCTTGGCTATGTATGAGTTTGCTATAGTGTTCCCTTATTCCTTGAAGAAATCATGCCCAGCTTAGGGGTGGCAGTGCTTCTGAGAGATTGATGAGTGCACTGGCCTATGGTTGGGTGGAATGTTACTGCGACATAGTTGGTTGCGGGACAATTTCTTCTCAAGATAAGTGTTCTTGTCCATTTTAATCTCTGCAATTGTATTTCTTGCATTGTAATTGCTTGATGGAATATGATGAACATGTTGGATGTGTTGAATTGATGAATTGTTCCTTTGAATAACTGAAATTATAGGCATTTATGTATGTTTCCTTCAATGCATTGTTAAAATAAGTTGCAGGGTTAGAATGTCAGATTTATGTTGGCCTGGATGGCCAAGTTTGTTCAAAGACTTCGATTAGCAGGTCGAATTTTCGAGCAAAAACTTTCTTTTGCAATGGTTTATTTCACAGGAGGGATGCGTAATGTGGAAGAAATCCTTTGGAATATTTGGACCTCTACAATTGTAGGATGTGGGATGAGGAGATGTATTTTTGTGAATTATGACTTTCCGCAGTTTTCGTTCCGCAACTTGTGGGATGCGGGATGCAGGATGCAACTTCACAGATATCAATTTCCACAATGTTCATTTCCACATGTGGAATGTGGCAATGCAGAATGCGGGATCATGGTATCACAATTTCCACAATTTTTGATCTCGCAACACAAGTTTTCCGCGCCGTCGTTTTTTGCAGGACAATTTTGAGCCGTTGATTTGATTCCGGATGCGAAGCCATTTGTGATCGTTGGTTTTCGTCGTGA
This sequence comes from Pseudotsuga menziesii, assembly GCA_001517045.1. Taxonomy (NCBI): domain Eukaryota; kingdom Viridiplantae; phylum Streptophyta; class Pinopsida; order Pinales; family Pinaceae; genus Pseudotsuga; species Pseudotsuga menziesii. The sequence continues at coordinate 646,355 of LPNX010518471.1, forward strand.
TTTCTCTCTACCGTTTGATCTACTCTGAGATCTTTCCTTGCATATCGTCGAAATGATTAGTGGAAGACAGGAGGGAGAGTGACAGTGTTGGAAATGTCAAGAAGTGCTTCGCGGCCATGCCCTGTGTTTCGATGAACAGTAAAGGTTCTCGATGAAATTTTTAATTCTGCATGATTATGGGGTATGGGTATGTGACACCCTTTTGGCCAGTATCTTGGGTTTTGTTGGTATGATGTTGTGTGAACCTGGCTTGTGTTAAGATTGTGCCAACATCAACCATCACTAGAAACAGAGGTGGAACAATATGTGTACATGTATTTATATAGGCATAAGGGTTTCATTTGTTTAAAAAGCATACAGTGTCTATAACAACATCTGTATCTTTCTCTCAGTACTACAATAGTAGTAGTAATGTTGAGAAAGAGAGGGGATGGATAGTGATGGTTGATAAGAAGATAGATGTTTCAAAAGTATGTAGAGAATTCACAATGGCATGTCTATAAACACATGATTTGTTTCAGTGGTATTTGAAAGTACTAGATTGTTTGATGTGTTGGATTTTGTTGTCTTAACTTAACATTGGTAATTATTTTTGTGGAGGAATATATTTCCCATTGATAGTGGTTCTTGCAACTTGACATTTGGTAATGATTTTTGGTTTTATGTATATGGAATTTTCAAATTTGTCTATCAAATTAAAGCAATTGTAGAGGAATTAAATGCTAAAAAAAATCCATGAGCATGATAATTGATTTAAAATGGATTTTATAAATATAAAATTGCATTAAACACATAGATCAATGCAATAAAGGAATCACCAAATGAAAACATGAGAATATTTTATATAGTAACTTGTAGATCCTTGAGATCCCTTCGAATTATCCACAAAAGACATAACACACATTCACCAAAATTGTATGTTGAGACCCGATACACAAACTCTTAGCTGCTAACATTCTCAAAAGGTTATTATTGAACACCAGACCAATTATGTGATTCAAACTTTAACTTTGGTCCAAATATTGTCCTCTTCTCTTTTATTCTATTCTTTTCTTCTCACAACTAGTAATATTCATTCAATGGTATTCCCTTGATTAAGAGTAAGATAAGCCTTTCTCTACAACCTTACAAAAGTAAACTTGTTAAACACACATATAGAGTAAGTTTATCCATAAAAAATTGCACATCATTGTTTGCTAATGCTCAATTGAATTAAAAAGAATCAAAACTACCAAGATCAATTAAAAAGGAATAATAACACATCACCACTTCTATATCCCAAATATTCCATAGTATACTCATTGTTTCAATATACATTGAATTGTTAGTAGGTTCTATTCATGTAAACTGCTCTGGATTAAGTTCATATATAGCATAGACTTAAATTTCTAGAACAATAATAAGAAAATTTATCTTCACTCGACTACAAATCCTATAAACATATTCTATTATACAATGAATGACACCCTCTTAATTCCTCTTAACTAGAACATGGTTAAATCCCCAAGAAGTGACATGATTTCCCTATCAAGTAGGTTGGTCTTCCATAGAAAGGGGGTTGTTTGATAATAGAATTTTCCATGGTTGGTAAGTTGGGATTGGTATAATCATGAAAAATCTATTGATATGAAAAATGGTGATTCAAGCATGAATAAGTTTGGGACATAATTTCCTAACCAAAATACAATAGACTAACAACACATTCTTTGATAATAGAAAGCATAAGGTGGGTGTGTTATTGATGTAGATGCTATTCACTACAAAACAACATATGGTTATATAATTTATAGTGGAGTGATATGTTTTTTTGTATTTGAGAGGAGTGTGGATGCTTCCTTTAGTGTGTAATTAGATTACCTTTATTTTAATATGATTGGATTAGGATATTTAGACACTTAGGAGTTAGTTAAGATCAACTTAGTCTAAAGTGTTGTAAAGGAAAATGTGTTTCTTGAATATGCATTAGTATGCATTTTTACTTATGCAATTTGATGGTGATGATATGTTCTAGACATAGAGTGACATGACGGTTCATATTCACATCGATCTTATTGGCTATTATTCCATGGCTTAACTTTTGATTGGTCTATGATCTCTATTTAAAGATCATGGGGGGTCATTTTCTTGATGATTTATTGTGAGAAACACATATGAAAAATATTTTTCCTTTGCATTAATATATTTCCTTAAGTAGCTATTTGGATGGGGTCATGGACTATTTCCCTTTTTGAGGGTTTTAACAACATAAAACATTAGTATGTTGATCTATGATTTGTTTGTGTGAGTGGTTTCTTAAGGTGTTCGACCTTGTGAAAATACCTTTCTTTAATTAAACATGGATGCTTGTTTTGGTTCAGAAAATTTATTGTAGCGTAATTTTACAAATGAGCTATTAACTATGCAATTAAATTTAATCACAAATGTTTATCAACCTATTACTCTTAGAAAATAAATGAATCCTTGGGAAGATTGCACATGCAGATTATACAATCAGAATGTGATAGAAGAGGAAGATCATGCACTACTAAGATGCCATGCATATGAAAATATGATGGTGACATGTGTAATACCCTGATTTTGATCCCTGAAGTAATTATGTAAATTTTGATGATTAAATGCTTGAAAAGGATGAACATATTGTATTTTGAAATATTAATATAAAATGATAGTTAGTTTTGGTTGAGGTAAACACTAAAGAGAACATGGGGCTATGAATTCACTAGTGAGAAGGAAAGGGGGTTGTAGATAGCCTAGGGGGGTTTACAACATGAACTTAGACTAACCTTGAGTGACAAAGTACCTTCATCTTATTTTAATCCTTAATACCTTTTTTTATTAACTTTAATCCTTAGCTATGTGAAAAGAGGGAATTAATACATGGGTTGATGTGAGTCTTTTTGAGAAAAGTTGACCATGCAAGAATTAGTGTATGGATTTTGATGTGGGCCTTTTTTGAAGACTACGTGGGTAAAGACGAACATGTAGCTAAAGTTGGCATGCAGAAAAGTTGGACACACACCCAAACATGGGGACGGGTGGGGTGGACTCTTTGAACTCTCTAGGAACAAATGAACCCTCTGAATATCTTATTGTTATGGACAACAAAGAAAAAGTATTTTATCTTTGATTTGTTAGTGAACCATTCTATTTTGTTGTGTGTGCGAGTTCTCAATCAATCCTCAACCTTGATACTGAATTCTAAAAAATGCTAAGCATTATTGGGCATTGAATGCCATTTCAGTATCCATAAGAGTACTTCTTGTGAAATGGTGAAATGTGTACGAACTTTCCTTAATGGAGTTCCTGGCATTAAATTGGTGTGAGTACATTTCTTTGTGTTTTGGAATGGAATCAAGGAAGGGAAATTCTTTGTTTGGCATGTAACTAGTTGGTGCCAGAGTCATGAATTATTGAAGAAAAATAACCATGCTATTTGTGTGGAATTGGTTAGTGCCAAGATTATGAATTAAATTTGGTGAGGATTACCTTGTTCACCTGTTTGGATCCTTTGACAATCTTGAGTGCTCTCTTGGTGAATTCAAAGTCCCAGCTCAAGGGTGGCACCTTGTTGAGAGATTTACGAACAAGGAAATCTAAATTTGGGGGGAGCGTGCCTCACACATAACTAGGTACACTGATTGTCAAATGTTCATATACGTATTTGTACTATGTAAATTTTTTATTTTTATAAATTTCTATGAAATTTGAATGAATGAAATGTTTATTATTTTCATTAAAATGAAGCTGGTGAACTAAATGGTTAAGCTTGATTTATGTTGAATGTGAAATTGTACTTTAATGTTATTTTTGAATTTGGTGTGTATGTTCATGCTTTGTTAAACTATATAGTGTTTGGGCATGAATTTAGGGGATGAAATGATCTCCGAAGAATACAAATTCTTGGGTTAATTCAGCTGTTAAACATAATGTTGTATTTTCATCTATTATTTATGTTTATGATTTCTAATAATTACTAAGGAATTCTGATTTATGGAGCTTGTGTTTAGATAATCCTATGAATCCTTTCATCGCTATTGTTATGCTAAACATTGCATTTATGTTTCAATTACAATATTCTGCTTATAAATGTTAATGAACTTTGAAGGACCTTGTTTAAGGAATGTATAAGATATTAAGTTTGTGCTTTGATATTTCAAGTGGACTTTTCATATTTGTTTGTTTACCATCTCATTTAAGTTGTCAATTTCATCAATTTCCTGTTAACAGAATTTTTTCTCAAATCTATTAAGTATGGGGAGTTTTTCTTATCTAGAACGTTCAATTTTTTAGTAAAATGTTTATGAGATATTGTATAGTTGTTATTCCATTTAATTATAGGAATGATGATTGTTTTCTGTGTTTAGAAGGATTATGTAGACTTCTTGTAGAAGTTAATCTTAGGTCTATAAGCCTTAAGTACTAGTAGTAAAAACCTAGAAGTTGGTTGCTCAGTTTCCAAATAAACCATTATAATTGGTTAAGTTGTAACTTAATAAGTAGAGGGTAGGAAACTATACGTTTCTTTGTTAAGTCAATTTGTTTTTCAATGGGGTTCACGCCTTGAGAGCTTGCTATGTCCATGAATCCAAGTCAAGGGGGGAACCCAAAGGGGCCTCACCCCGTTGGAATTACATCGATGCCTAAACTCAAAGGACCTATAGAATTGAACCCCTGACCTAGACCATATTACATATTGCTCCTGAAACATCCAACCAATTGAGATACCCCTCAGAGCTATGTTAAGTCAATTAACATGACTTCTCTTATTTTATGTTTTGGTATAAGTTCCAAATGTAGAGCTGCTGAATTCCTTCCGTAAATTGTTATAGAATGTACATGTATTACTGAGTGGTAACGTGATATGTTACAAAGTGTTATTAGAGATGAGGCTAGAAATATTGAACCTCATGGGCTGCAGAGTTAAGTCAAGCATTGGATTTCCTCTTTCCCTGGAGATAGTAAAATCAAATCATGGAGTGACTCTAGTGTTTCCATTTGGTTGTATTGTGTGCTATATCTGAGATTGGTTTGGGAACTTAATTTGTTTATGAGATTTGCTTATAATTTAATCATGTTCTTTTTCCATATTCTTGTCAATTGGTCTAAAATGGACTTGTTGAGCTACATAATTTATGGAATAAAGTATTGCATATAAGATATCAAGCAGGATTGTGCATGCAATGGTTTGAGAATTTTTTTTTTCAATTTGCCTAACTGTTTGTTTGAATTCTTCCTAGAGAGAAAAAATTTAGATTTAAATTTTGTTGCAGGAATTCATTGCCCTTATCGAAATTGGTTGTGTCAAAATATATTCATGTAAACCAATCTCCCTAGGGAGATTATTTCCCTTGTTATTGTGAAAATTTAAGTTGTATGTTGTGAGTACACCAAGTGCAACTCAATTGTGTGAGCTGATTGCTACCCTTCTTGGGTGAGGGAAGCTATGCTTTCGATTAATAGTTTGATTACTTCTGGTGAGGAATAATCAAGAAAATTTTGGATATAAACATGTTTAAGAGGCAAGGGACCTATAAATTTTGTTGATGATCAGAATGTGCGTATGTGTGTACATGTCAATTTTGGTAGGTTGATAAAGGAAGCTCAACTTGGAAGTGAGATACCAATTAGAAAGTTGGAGTTGGCTACAACAAATGTTGACTATTAAAATATACAAGAGGATGGGAAGTGAAATGAGTTCTCTTGCCTTAACCATGTCTTGATAAAATTTTAAGTAGTCAATAGTGCTTATGTACAAAGTATGAACTACTGTTCAGTTTCAAAAATTCAATATTGTCATGTCCAATATTTGACAGTGAATGGTAGGAAGCAATTAAGCAAGTTGGAAATGATTATGGAATTCCAAGTTAAGATAAAGGATTAAGAGGGATAATTTTCTACCCTTTCTTCTCTTGTTATCGTTGTTTCATTTCCTAAAATGAGGAAGTTGTCTGTATGCATGATTAAAGCACGCAAATGATGTTTTTTGCTTGCATGAGTAATTAGAGCATACAAATGTTGTAGTACATTCAAGAGAATGAAATGAATGTAATTCATATACATTGGTAAGTGCTATGCAACATTAGTATGCATATGGACATGTTGAGCATTGAGTGATAATGTCATTGCATAAAGGACAAGGAAGCCTATTGTTTATACGTTATGCTTATTGACTAATTCAATATGAATGTTAATTTATTATGAACCCAAGTTAATTAAGTTGATGTTGTTGTTGCTATGATGGTCAACCCTAAAGAAATATGAAGGAAAGTGACACCTATCGGTTGGTTGATGAAAAGGTTATGTAAGCTCTCACAAAGAATCAATAGGCCAGGTAACATCAAGGGTATTAATGATAACCATAAGAGGTATAAGTTGGTATTTCTTTCCTTGTTTAAGTGTTGAAAGGGGATTGGGTAAGAATCCCCAACCATGTTTAATTATTTGAATTGATTTGTTCATGATATTTTTGGGAATGTTGAATGTATGTATGAGTATCTTATTCCTAAATATAGCCTGGAACAAGATAGGAAAATTTGGGTCAGAAAATAATGGTAAGTGTTTCATACATTCATGTGGGTGTGTATGCCATGGTTGAATTGGTTAAGATTTAGTAACTAGAGTTAATGAGTAGTATTCTCATGTTGTGCATGTGATTCAATATCTCATAGAATTGCAGGTGTTTGATACATGTGAGATGATGAGCCTTGTGTAGGGAGGACAAGTGATATTTGCAAGCTGAAAATCACAGGGACGATTGCCACTGTCATTGAGTAGAGACTTTGAATGACTTAATAAACCCATCATGCATATTGGATTTACATTTTGATAGCTTGATAAACCCAACTGTGAGATTTCTTGGCCGTGGAATCAATGGATAGACGGGGAAACAACTAAAGCTCACTTGTGGAAACCATGTAAAGCTGGAACATATTCATGAAGATAAGTATTTGGATGTTATGCATGCTTGTCTTTTGGCTTCTGAATACATGCTTTTATTATATATATTTAAATTCCTATTATAGAATGTTTTACTTGGGATGGCTATGATATACGAGTCTATTGTTGTAGGTAACAATTGTGTGTAAGATAGTGAACAGATGATGTGAACAAAGTCGTTGGAAGATAGGCATTGGATGCAAGATGGAAATGAAGAAGATAGCTTTGTATGTGTTGCTTAAAGTAAGAGACATGGTCTCTTGAAGATGAATGAGAATGATTCTACAACATTGGGACCTTGGAAGGCACTTGAAAAATGTAAATATAATTTTGGAACATATGTTTTGGACAATGAAACACCAAGGATGATGTTAAATCTAAGGGGGAGGGGAATGTAATACCCTAGTTTTGATCCCTTATGTAATGATGTAAATTTTGATGATGAAACACCTAAAAATGATGAACATATTGTACTTTGAGATATTATATAAAAACAAAAATTGATGTGGTTGAGGAAAACAATGAAGATAACAAGGGACTATGAATTCACCAGTGAGGAAAAAAGGGGGTTGTAGATATCTTGGGGGCTTACAATATGACCCTAACCTAACCTTGAGTGAAAATGTACTTTCTTCTTATTTTAATCCTGAGTTATGTGCAAAGAGGGAATTAGAATATGGGTTGACATGAATCTTTTTGGGAAAAGTTGATCATGTAAGAATTAGTGTATGGATTTTGACGTTGGAAGAACACATGAGAAAAGGTGGATACACAGCTAAAGTTGGACACACACTCCAAACACTGGGTGGGGGACTCTCTGAACTCTTTGGGAACTCACAACCTCTTTGACTCTCTGACTAGCATGTATGATGGAGAAAAAATATTTTACCTTTGATTTATTAGTGAACTATTTTGTTTTGTTATGTATGCAAGTTATAAATCAATCATCAACTTGATACTGGATTCTAAAAATTGCTAAGCATTACTAGGAACTAAATATCATTTTAGTATCCATAAAAAAACTACCGGTGAAATGACGAATTATGTACAAACTTTCTTTGATGGAGTTCCTGGAATTGAATTAGTGTGAGTGCACTGTTGTGCACTTTGGAATGAAATCAAGGAAGGGAAATGCATTGTTTGGTGATTGAGTCATGGACTATTGAAGAAAATCAACCGTGTTGTTTGTGTGGAATTGGAATTGGTAAGTTCCAATATTATGAAAGAAAAATGGTGAGGATTACCCTGTTCACCTATTTTAATCCTTTGACAACCTTGAGTTCTCTCTTGGCGAATTCAAAGTCACATATCAGGGGTGACACCTTGCTGAGAGATTGATGAACAAGGTAGCCTATGGTTGGGTGGAGCATGCCTAACACATGGCTAGTTGCATCGATTGCCAAATATTCATATAAGTATTTGTTCTCTATAACCATTTTATTCTTATTTTTATAAATTTATGTTGAATTTTAATGTTTATTATCTACATTAAAATAAAGTTGGTGCATTGAATGGTTAAGATTGGTTTATGTTGAATGTGGAATCGTACTTTAATGTATTGTTTTCATTTGGTATATATGTTCATGATTTGTTCAACTATATAGTTTTTGGGCATTAATTTAGGGGACGAAATGTTCTTTGAAGAAAACAAATTCTTGGGTTAATTTATCCATTGAACAAAATGTTGTATTTTCATTTATTATTTATGTTTATGATTTCTAATAATTACTGAAGAATTTTGAGTTGTGAATCTTGTGTTTGGATAATCCTGTGAGTCGTTTCATATCAACTATTATGATGAATGTTGCATTTATGTTTCAATTTCTATATTCTACTTATAAATGTTAATGAACTTTGAAGGGGCTAGTTTAAGGAATGTATAGGATATCACGTTTATTCTTTGGTATTTCATGTGGAATTTTCATATCTATTTGTTCATCATCTCATTTAAGATGGGATTTTCATCAATTTCCAGTTAATGGAATTGTTCCTAAAATATATTAAGTATGAGGAATTGTTCTTATATAGAACGTCCCATTTTCAACAAAATTTTTATTAGATATTGTATAGTTGTTATTCCATTTTATTTTAGGAATGTCGGTTGCTTGTTGTGTTTAGAATCCTTATTCATACTTCTTGTAGAATTTAATATTAGGTTTGTAAGCCTTAATTACTAGTAGTAAAAACCCAAAAGTTGGTTGTTCGGTTGATATATAAACCATTGTAATTGGTTAAGTTGTAACTTAACTGGTTGAGGGTTGGAAACTCATGTATGTTTCTATGTTAAGTCAATTAACATGACTTAGCATGTTTTTATGTTTTGGGTTAAGTTCCAAATGTATATCTAGTGAATGCATTCCATAATTATTGTATCACGTACATGTGTTACAAAGTGGTAACAAACTACATTAAAACATGCGAGTCAAATTAATAACTTCTACTCACCAAAACTCATGATGGACAAATTCTATGCTTGTCAAAATAGATTATGCTCACCATTTTTAGGTCCCACAAATGAAGGGTTTGTGCATATGAATGATTTAGAAAATTTGAAGGAACCAAGTATTAATATCCTCTTGGATCAATTTGTTCCATGATACCATACAAATACAACTTTATTCAACCTATATAAATGAGGTTTGTGCTAATGTATGTCTATAATAACAACTACACTAGTAAAATGTGTTCACACTAGATCATTGGCCTTAACTTAATATTAATAATAATATCTCTCCTAACCAGGTTATAAATTTATACTCCAACCATAAATGTACTCTCTTTCCAACCTACTTATAATTTATAAGGTGATAGTTACACCAATACATGATATCCATAGTTATAACCCAATGTTTTTGTAGTTAGGATATATTTCCTAGAGTTGTGCACACAATCTAGACTTTCTTTCTTCCTTGACTATTACAATATGGAATAGTTATGCTCAATTCCAACCTAGAACCTTCACACAATTTCAATTCATTAATACATTATAAGGAATACAAAACTAATCCATGATATGAAGATGGACCTATCAATCGGGTCTATCCTAGGCAGTTGAGAGAAAGGAGTGTTATCCTTTCTTCCTAGGATAAATTCCTGCAAGTGACATATTGAGATCACAGCAAGATTTGAACCCAAGATATGAAAACATCTGACAAAAAGTACTTTTTTGTCAAATTACAATGATGACAAGTACTGTTTTGTCGGATCTATTTTTGTCATCTTGAAGAATTGTTGGAACTCCGACACCTAAGAAGTCAGTTTTGCGATGATTCGTTCCGTCGGTTAAGCAACCATATGGTCGTCGTATTTGCGACGTACAACCATCATATTTGCAATGACAGTTTATGTATTTTTTGCAATGATAACTAGGTTATTATCGTTAGATATTCGATGACAATTTAATTTGAAAATATATAAATTACAGAAACATTCCAACATGTTTTCTATAGAAGCGACATACAGTTTGCGGAAATTATTTATTCCTCGATGGATGGTTTGAGAAATTGTTTTATTCTTCAAGGAACGATTTTGGAATTATTTTTTTCTTCAACAAACCGTTTTTGGATTTTTTTTTATTCTTCGACAAACCACCATTTGCGAAAATATTGATGTGTGGACCTTGATTTTTTAAATTTTTTTGATAGCCTTCATTCACGAAGTTTGTGACAAAATGTAAAATAGCAATAATCCTGATCCAAACGAACAAAATCGACAATTTCTTGCTAGACTGTGGGTTGCAACGAAAAGAAGGGGTGATGGGAAATGTTATTGTCCATGTAGTCAATGCATGGGCTTTAAGAGGAGAACACTATTGATTGCACAACCACAAAACATTGCAGGGAACATGGACACACCGAGGGGGCAATGAATATCGTCCATTTGTATGCTTAGCATTATAAATTTTTTTCTTTTTTTTTTGCTTTGGTAAATGTATGTATTATTTTAATATTTCCTATATTAACTTATATCTATTGATGTATTCATGTAATTATAAAGGAAATAAATCCTACGACATATCGTCCAGAGGAAGTGCTTTCAGAACAAGCACCAAAGGAACATGGAGCTCCTATGCTTAATGGAGAACAAGTGAATGATCATATTGAAGAAGATGATCATACTGATAACGTAGTTGAATATGATGGTACAAATACATTGATCCATGATTCATTTAATGTTATAATGAATGATTACAATGATGATGATAATGAAAATATTGATGACTTTGATGATGTTCATGATATACCTCTTCTTGAGAAGGCATACGAACCCCTTTATGAAGGATCCAAAACAAATCTTCTCTCTGCTATATTGTTGATAATGAACTTGAAGGTTATGAATGGTCTTTCAAACATATTAATCACATGGATGTTAAGGTATGTAAAATAATCCATCACATATATATGATCATGATAAAGTTTATCTTTATTCCTCTAATAACTGTATTGTTAATTTCATAATTCAAATTAATACGGATGAAGTGTGTTTCGTTAATATAATTTATATATTATATAAACTCTATTTTTAGTTTAATTTGATGTATCTTGATAGCTGAATTTTTGTTACCACCATCAAATATTTTACCTCGCACATATCGAGATTTACCTTTCATCATGAAAGAGATTGGAATGCATTATGAAGCAATTCATGGATGCCCCGATGACCATGTTATATATTATAATCAACATGAATTTGCAACAGAACGTTTGGAATGTCATTAAGTAGATATTGAACATATCAAGTAACAAAAAAGGTGCCTCGCAAGGTTCTTCATTATATTCCCATCATTATAGGTTTGCAACGAATGTTCAGGTGCAATAATATAGCACAATTTATGGATTACCATGCTAGGAACAGAAGTCAAGATGATTTTATTCGAATGCTTGCAGATGGTTCTGCATTTAGAGATATGGAGAAAAAGTGGCCTCACTTTTAAGAAGAACCCCATAATCTTAGTATTTATTTGGCAGCAGATGGTGTTAATCTATTTGCACAGATGATATTCATTTACACGGTGTGGCCTATTTTTGTTATCAACAATAACATTCCTCCATGGTTGTCAATAAAGAGGGAGCACATAATGTTGTCGATGATTATTCTAGGTATATTGTGTCTACAACTATTTTATTTTTAATGTAGTTGTGGCATTTGATTTGTTGTACTTTGTTTCCTAATGTCATATATATATATATATTATTTTAATCTTGTGCATGGTTTATATATCTTAATGGTTCTCATAATTATATATTTTATATGTACTTCAAATCAATCAGGTAAGTTCCAAGTCAAAGATATGAATGTATATATCAAACCTCTTATAGATGAGCTACTGAAGTTATGGAATGACATCAGTATGTATGACGTATCTAGACCAATACAAAAAAGACAATTTTAATTCCATGCAATGGTTGTATGGACAATACACAATGCCCCAGGGTTAACCCATTTTTGTGGTTTGTATTTTTAAGTTCCACTTTAATTTCATTTAATTATATGAAGTAGTTAATATAGTTTATATATAAATATGATTGATATATATATTCCATATCTATATATTGTAGGTCTTTGGACAAAGGGAAAATTTGCATGTCCAGTTTGTGGTCCTAAGATCAAATCTCGTCGCTCAAAAAGCTTAAGAAAGGAGGTGTTTGATGAGTACATGCACTTCCTCTCTAAGAATCATAGGTATAGAACAACCAAAAAAAATATTTTCAATGGGAAGCAAGAGATTGCATTAAAACCATAGAGAATGACACCTCACCTTTGGAAGATGCAATATAATAGAACTCGTCAAGCTGGTACGTATGGATTATTGTATATGAATTGTTATGTATTTTTTTATTGTGCGTTGTTTATTGTAGTGGCCATAATTTATTTATAAAATAATATTAATGATGTCCGTCGTGATCATGAAGGAATTAATGGGCTTCCATGAGGAATGAAAAGTTATCCTATACAATTCAGCAGGTTACCCTACTATGAGAACATACAAATTGCTCATTTGTTTGATACAATGCATATTGGAAAGAATGTGACTGAAACATTATGGATACTGTTGGAGCTAAGGAGCGAGAAAAGAAAAATTTGTGAAAGTTTGCAAAGACATTCAAGAAGGAAACCATGCAATGAAAGACGTCATTCAATTTTCATAGCAACGGAGACCAAATTAATATAAACTCAATTCCATGGATGTTTACGGAGCAACAAAGTAATGTTGTAAAAGTAGTAATGCGAAAAATTAAATTTCCCTCTGGATTTTGTGCGAACTTGAAGAATATCATAACAAAGAAAGGTGATTTTGCGGGGGTTAAAACACATGATTGGCACGTCTTCATGAAGGTAATTATTATTGTTATGTCCATATAATATTATTATTTTTAATTCCATTGCACACATTTGTTATTTTGTTTGTCTAATATTTTTTTAAAACATGTCATGGTTTGTATATTGATACAATATGTTCTACCTCTCTCTCTCTCTCCCGGAAAACTTCGACAACAATGTCAAACACATTATATATAATCTTGGGAAATACATGAGGCAACTAGCGATTATTTCCATGTGCTTAGTGTTTCTTTAATTCTTCATATAATTTATATTTGTTTTTTGTGCACTAATTCATGTTATGTAATTTAATGTTTTTTTGTTAAATATCGTTATTGGTTTGTGTCACTTGTAGATGGTTGTCATCTAAAGAAATCCATAAAGAAGATATAGAGCATTGGAGGAGATAAATTCCTTATATCATGTGTGAAATGTATAAGCATATATCTTCGACATTTTTCAATGCACAGGAACACTACCTCATAACCAAGTTGAAAAGATTGAATTGTGTGGACCTATGCACTCAAGGTCCATGTGGATGGTTGAGAGGCACTTGAAATTTATGAAGGGTTCGGTTAGACAACGAGCACATGTTGAGGGTTCTATGATGGAGGGATATATGGTATACCAAAACATATTGTATGTTAGTGAATATCTTCCTAATTTAATGTCAAATCTCAATTTACGTCGCCTTTGTGATCCAGACTCCAATAGCAATTTTGAAGGGGAGTACCTGAAGGGGAAAGGTAGATCGAGGAAGATGAAAGGTAATTATTAGCTAATGGATGTTAATTAATATAATACATTTGACAATTGACTTTTATGTATAAATATCGTACATAATCTATTTGCATATTCAATTTATTGCATCAATTAAGAGCGTATACGTTGTTTAGAAAATTTACATCTGTCTTGAATTTTAATGTTTATTGTCATCAAATAGTTGGTCAAGAGTGGGATGCAATTTATTTATGAATCGCAAACAATCTTGACTGGATGAAGGTATGGATTGAACTATGTGAACAACTGGGTCATGGGATATCATGGGAAGGTGTGACTTCATTGGTAAAAGAAGCACATCACAATGGAGATACAAATATTACACAAAGGGAAATCCATTTAGGATATGGTTTAGAATATAAGTAGGCAAGCATATTAATCAACCACTCTAATTTTTTTTTGCAAATTTCATTTTGATGTACATGTTGTTCTTTTCCACGCATGGCTGCATAAACATACATTTAATCATAAATATTGAATCATTATGTAATCTTTTCATGTATTTCTTGTTGTAGGTAAAACACCATTGTTGGGCTATAGGGAAGACCCAGGGTTTATACTTAATCTTCGCACCAACAAAAAGACCCACAGTGTTGGCCCTTTCGGCAACAACCTGCGAACAAGTTGTAGTCTCACACGAAACAACTATGGGGTGCCGCAGAATCAGGTTTCTGCAAGAAGAAGAGGGATATTACTGTACCTTTAGCCTTAATAACAAATATTTATACCAAATAGAGCTTTGATATTCACTTAATTATCTTCGCAGTTAGATAAAAGACTTTTCTTACTTAACCCTTAACTGGGAATTCACACCGAAGTTAATATTTAACAGTTATATTACTTTAACATTCACCTACTTATCAAAAGCATCAAAAAATAACATAAACCACACAAAAGAACCACAACACAAGATATAACGTGGTTCACCCCTAGTGTAGGGGCTACGTCCACAAAACTGCACTTTTATTCCACTTCTTACAAAACCACAGTTCTGATTTGCGCACTCAGCAGCAGATCCGTCCTTCAAGTCTAACTGCACACTCAGTTGCATTTCCTTTCTTACAATCTCTAACTGTGCACTTAGCTACAGTTCCTTCCTTACAAAAACCCTATGCGCACATAGCTGCAGAGGTCATCCACACACATAGCTAGGACTTGACCTTAAAACCCAAAAATAGATCTAACTTCTTCGCATCACATGATCCTCATGTCATTAGATGATCTTGACATCTTTACATGAGTGCCTATTTATACAAGTGCACTATTGCAAAATCATGGGCTTACACCCAAAAATTATGGACAATTACAAAAAGAGGGCTTTGACTCAACCCCGACACCCCTAAGACTATTTTGAGTCGCAAATCCGCTTACAATCCTCCACAAAAACCACGGAGTTACCAAAATTAGTGACCGTTAAGGTGCGTGCCCCAACAGGCCCCTAAGACTCACCAGTGTCCCGTCCCGGGACACTCTGCTGCTTGTCTGGTGGGAGAATCTTATTGGCGAAGATAGTGAACTGTTTGTTGAGGTCACGCATGATATTGTTAGTTGCTTGCTCCTTCTCCACCAACTCCTGTAATGCTGTTGCTGATGCTTCGCTTGCCTTTTCCTGTGCAAATGCATCATATTCCTTCAAAACTTTGAGCTGGCTGTCCGCAGCAGTGCTCAACTCCAAGGCCTCATCGACAAGGGGCTACATAGAATTTTCCAACAGCGTTGTTTTCATTCTGTACGACCCAATTTCCTGCTGGAGTTCATTGCTTTGCTTCACCTTGAGCATCTTCTGCATAGGAGGCAGAGTCTTAATTTTTGCTTTCACTGCATCCAGCTCTGCCTGTCGCTGCTTGATGGTTTCTTGCAGCTTTTCTACTTCTAGATTTTCCTGCAGTTTTGTCCAGGCGTCGACGCTTTCTTCTAGCAGTTTTGCTGCATTGCTCACAAGATCGGTGATCTTCATTGCTGAGGCCTGAATATCTTTGCAACGCTTCTCCCTGACCTCTGGTGGACTCTCCGGAGTGATGCAAAGTTGAAGCTCCGTGATCTGAGCCTCATGTTTTGCTTTTAGCTTTTCAATCTCGCTGTGAGACTGTTGTGCATAGTCTTTCAGCTTAGCAATTCTTTGATCCGGTTCTTCCTCAGCCTGTATGTCGAAGTCAGGAAGATTCCAACATGCCTCATCCAGTACTCGCACCAGTGTAGCCTGCTTACATTCTGCGTCCCTCTTCCTCTGCTCCGCTTCTTCAAACTGTGCTGCGAGGCTCGCATTCTGCTTCATGGTATTTTCCAACTGCATTTGTGAGTAGTGGTCTCGTGCTTGGATCTCCTTCATGATTGCTAATTGACAGAGATGCAGCTCTATCATAGACAACTTGGTATAATCTATCCCGACTATCATGCTCATCTCTGAGCGAGATGTTGCATTAGTTATTATGAGGGCTGCACTTGACACTTGTCCTCTGTTATCTCTAGCTGGCCATTGCCTTGTGTCTGGCTGCGCGCTTATTGGGACATTACTTGTTGTAGCACCAATCACGGATTTTTCTGCTAACTCCTTTAGTTCTGAAATTTGTTGTGTTACACCGGTGAGGGCATCAAGATGCATAGCTGCAAATTGTGACCACTTGCTAGTTAGTGCTTCTGTAGATTTTGTCAGAGCCTGGTCAAGCTCTTCCATCGTCACGACGGGCTCTTTGATGATATTTGTACCTTTTGATGCCTTCACTTTCTTTCTGGACTGAGGTTTGGTCACTTCCTCTACCTCTAGTGACTTGCGCTTATCTGGCCGATTGGGGTCTGAGACAGTTTTGACCGAATCTTCTTCTTCGTCTTCATCTTTGTCATCTCCACCCTGGTCGTCTTCACTCTGCTGTGATTCACTCTGTTCTTCGCTTTCTTCGAGTGGGTCATTCTGCTGCGTGTGACTAGGGCCTGTGCCCACATTGGTGACTGGAGGGACTGGAATGTTAGGTTTTGTCCCTGCGTCCTTCAACCATTCATCCCACCACTATTTGACTATTGTGAGGAAGTCTTCCTCATTCACCACATATGGCAACTTTGACCATTTGTGCTTTTTATCTGCGCAGGACTGAATAAAGACATGATGCATGTCAGAGCTGAAGTTGACTATTCCCACATACTGAGAAAAGATCTCATTCCTGAGCCGTGGTGTCCTCAGAATCTCATATGAGATAATCATCGAGTAAAAGGCGAACACGTAGTTCGTCATTTGCTAGAATATTTTATCCTATGACACCCACAGAGATGCGTACTTTGCTGTGCCAGGCATATGCGGAGGCACATCAACAAATTGTGCCTCGATAGGTTCTTTCCATCCCACCAGTGCAATAAGCACTAACAACCATGAATAGTGAAAGGGTCTACCTTTCTCCTGCGCATCTCGGACATCTTCAAGAAATTCCTTGGCAATGTACTCTGCCCATTTGTAACTGTAGCCTTTGGCACAGTTCACAGCAATACTGACAATCGGTGCAGATACTTCATTCGGTCTACACTTCCTCATTAATTTGCAGGCTAAGAGCTCAGCTGCAAAGCAAATGTTTTGGTGCTGGATTGTCGAGGTTTGATACCCTTGCTTTCCTTTCGTCAGCTTGAAGCGTTCCTTCATGCTCTATGCTAGCTTCGTGTCTTCGTGCTTCCCAATGAATTCGATCCCAGGATCAGGCCCTTCCTTCGGCAAGCCTGTGATTCTATTAACCAGTTCTCCATTAATAGGGATTCTCTCGTTGCCAATCCATAGGTTCCCATCATGCACCAACGCCAATAATTGCTTGACCACCACGGTAACCAGCATGCTGCGACTGAAGTGGGGAACATTCAGCATTTTCAGCAAGCCTGCCTTCGCTAAGCCAGCAGCCCACTGTTTCTCTTCTAGCAGTGTAGTTCCAGTCTCCGGGTAGTGAACAGAGTGCAAGTATGTCCTAGGTGCGAACTGTGGAAATTTCCCACGATCATTTGTATCGTGGTCTGCGTACTTCAGCCGATCTATTTTCCCTGTCATTGTGCCGACCAACTGCACACCCGGTGGCAGCGAAGGGGTGCGTAATGTGAACTTCTTTGTCTGCCGAGGTAGCTGAACTCCTGGTCGAACAGGTGGAAGATAAGGGGGTCGGTGTGATGCAACATTCTCTGCCTCGTCGAAGTCTTCAAAACCTTCAGGTGGGATCTCTGCTGAACTAGAAGGGTTCATCTCGGGATCCTGTGGTGTTTTCCCTGATTGCTTGTGTCTCTCTTCGTTCCTCTTAGAGTGAACTTCTGGTTTAAACTTCTTCTTGGTATATTGCATCTGCATTGGCTGAGTTGGTGCTGGGGGAGTTTCTTCATGGGGTGCAGAGGCAGGTGGATTGCTCATAAGGTTCTGCAGACCCGTATGTTCAAATTCTCTCAACAGTTCCTGAAGTTCGCAATCAGCTGACATGGACTCAATTGTAAGACTCAAGGAAATGCGTAATGCGATTTCCGCAGGCCTGGGTGTCTTCTTATAGAATCCATCGACCAAATTTTCCATAACTGTGCATTGAAGACACCAAATTTGACAGAGATCTTTTTCCAAACGGCGCTAGATTTCTCAGGATCTCATTATTACAGGCAGTTAATGCAGTTAACGTACTGGCACCGCTAATTCTGATTTTTCCCAACGGTCGAATTTTGAGCTTCGACACACCTGTCCTTCTTCGGCACCACCAGTAACTCTGGCTGCGCCATAATAAGGATATTCAACACTTCCTGACACCGGCTTCGACAGGGCTTCGAGCTTCGACCTACGACTGAATGTCTTCCATAGTGTCAATGATTCCTGCTATGAGCATCTTATCTATCTCCACCCTGACTTTTTCTTTATACTTAGGGTTCATCCTATAAGGGCGCTGCTTCACAGGCTTCGCATTAGGTTTTAAAGGGATTTTTATCACTCCTATATCACCAAGGATACCTTTCATTTATGAGAACTTCATCGGGAATAGGTCTTGATACTCATGGAGAAGTTGGGTCACTTTGCTTACCGTTTCTTCACCAATAATCTCCAATAGTAGCATACTTAGGCATTTCTTCTGACCCAATGTTTACTTGGCTTGTCTTCAAGGGTTGAGTCACTTCTGGTGCTTCGACTGCTGGTCCATGTACTTTGCAGTGTCCTTCTGATTCAGGAATGTTTATGTTGCACAGGTCATCATCCTCGTCAATTGTGAGGTTATAACATTCTACTGCATTAGCTTCTTGTGCCTTCCAATCAGGTTGGTACTCGGCTGTTTCTTTACCATCAAACACCTTAGTGTGGATCAACCTAACAGCTACGTCCAAAGCAGGGAAAACCTCATTAATAGAAAATGTAAGCACAAAACTATCAACAAGACTATCCCAACTTACAATACCTTGGCGAAGCTCCACCTCTGCATACCAATTCTTTGCAACAGGTTCTAGAGTGTGCACAAACCTTGGTACCCATTATTCATGAGGTACATGTTTTGATGCTTCGTAACATTGCTCCAAATGTTCCCGAGGGCTAGTCTTACCATTAAATCTGCTTCGTACCTCCTGAGGTCGATCCTTGAATCTCAGGCGAAGGGATTTTTGACAAGCATTCCAACTATGAATGTAATTTTTATGACCATTCCACCATCTAGCAGCTGTGGCTCTAAATCACTGAATCTAGAGTCTCCATTTTCTGTGAATCTGGTACCTATTCTGAAAATTGCAAAATAAACTCTTCGGGGTCTGTCAAGCCATCAAAAATAGGTAAGACTCTTGTCTGCGAGCCAAGCCATCTGAGAGACTTGGTAATTCTTGCACATCGATGCCCATGTAGTTCATAAAGTCTATTCTTCCAATTCTCTAAACCTTCATCTGAATCAGTCATGCAAGAACTATCACACTTCTAGTCCATTATACCTTCCAGAGTAGGGTTAACATAGTCTTCTTCCTTAGCTGTGATGTTGTAGATATGATCCAGAATATCCTGATCTTCATCTCTGACTGGCTCTATGTACCTTTCTCCTTGAGAAGGGTCCAAGGGCACTATGACTCTCAAGCCTTTTACTTCAAAAGTCATTTGCCTGCTCTTAAGGTTGATTACTGTAGAATTCTCTATTTCCCATTCAATTCCTAGCAACGCTGGATAGGGGTTGCTATCATCAATTATTTCAATGACTTCAAAATCTACTAAGGTACTAACTCCATCAATGTCTACTGGGACACTAGGGAATCTTCCTAGGGGCACAATCTTCTGCTGATTGGCTAATCTCAATTGTATAGGGGACCATTCAAGGGTAGGTTTTCCCATTTGTTCCCATGTCTACTTAGTTAAGACATTTACTTCTGATCCCAGGTCTAAAATGATATCAGTCATGTCATACTCTCCTATTTGAGCATGCAATCTCATTTCTCTTCCAGTTCTTCTAACTCTATTGACAGTTTTTTCTTTACCAAAGCTTCGCTGAGGTTCGCAAGAAGCAATAAATTTCTGTAACTCATTTAAAGCATTATGATTTCTTAAGAGCTTCATACAACTCTGTAAAAATGTTGACAGTGTACTTACTTTATCTGTCGAAGCTTCTTGAGACTGTGACTGCTATTGATACTGCTGTGCAGGTGCTACTGCTGTGCTCAGATCAACAAAGTCTTTTTTGTCTTGCATAAATGTTTCTTTTTCTCTTCCCACATCGAAGGTTGGAACTTTCTTTGGGGTTTTATGAACCCAAGCCTCGTCAGGCTGTTTCTCCTTATTCTGCACTTGCGTTGTAGCTCCACTCCTTGTAACAATGTTAATGGCTGGGACAGGTCTTTGCTCTACAGTAATCATCTGAATATTCTGAGGAGGAGTGCTATTTATTTCTTGTATCTTGGCTATTAGCTGTGGGCATTGCTCAATGACATGATCTACTCCTCTGTAATATCGACATGTCGTAGTTGGGTTCCGACAATCTCTAGCTAGATGTCCTGCCTGATTACAGTTATAGCACACCACCTGGCCTCGACCTTTTCCAGGCATACCACCACGACCACGACCTCCAAAAGTACCTCGACCTGATGTACTACCACGGTAACCATATCCATCATTGCCTTGTGCATCGTTTTGTACCCTATAAGCATCATATGTTCGCTCTCTCATAAGGTCAAAGCTGCGACATTCCTCTTTGTTGTGTCCAACTGACTTACAGAACTTGCAATAGGGATTATTAGGTACTTGCACATATCTTTGTAGCAGATAGAAGTCTTCAGGCTGATGCTGGCCAGTTGTTATACAAATCTCACAATATAGAACATTAGGGTTAAATGGGTTTGGTGCACCAGTATTCAGGTAATTTCTTAGCGCAGGACATTGTTCCTTGTCATGAACTTCTGTCCTATATCGTGTACACCACACCTCTTCACGAATAGATTTCCCTTTTCTCATGTCGCGCAGCTCCAAATCCATTTCTGCTAACTGCGCTTGTATTTGGGCTATGCCAAAATTATCTTCGACAAGGGTTGTCTCCAGTTTCATGGCAATCTCCAAAGCCTCTTGCTGATCAGCAACCTTCTGTTGCATGAGTGGCGTTCTGATATGAGGTAATAAGGCTGCAATGAACCATTCTTTATTCTGCGCTGGTCCAATAGTGAAACTAACTTGATCTAGCAGAACTTTGAACCTCTGATCAAAGTCCCAAACTGATTCACCGCGCCTCTGTTGAATCTCTTTCAATTCAGTTATACATTGTGACTCTGATTTAGGCTTCTTGAACTCTTTGATCATCGCTGTTTTAATATCAGCTAAGACATGGTTCTGAGTATTAGAAAATTTCATAAACCAGGTCAAAGCTCGGTCCCTAAAAGAAGTGACCAGCTGCACTCTTCTTATATCTTGATCCAAAATGTTCTTAGCAGTCCACACAGCTTCGCATAAAAACCAAAACTATTCTGGATCCTCTGATCCAGTTCCTTTGAAGACTGGGAGCTTGATATCATCAGTCATATGGGCCATAGTGGACTGAGGGGGGGGGAGAACTTACTGGAGTAGACTGACCTGTGACAGGAATACTCGGGCTAGGGTTACTTCCAGACTGCGATGGGTTCTCAGGGGTAATAGATCTTCGCTACGGAGTTATAGGAGGGTTTCCAACAAAAGGGGTTTCTTTAGATTCAGGGTCTTCTGGCGTATACTCGGTATTCTGACCTAGGGTATAGGATTCTAGGTTTCTCTTGTATCTTTTACCGCTTCAGTACAGCAAACCACTTTGCTCATCGAAGTTACTTTCACTTCCAAACATAGGTTAGTAAAAATAAATCTAGCAATCTGATTCTATAAGCAATATGCCCTTCTCAGCCAAGAGCATTTTAATTTGTAGACTAAATGAATTTAGGTACTTACCCCTTGGTCCTTTGAAGAACTGCCTTTTAGCTTCACTAAAAGAGGTGCTTGTGTCGATGGCAAATTCTGTCACAAATGCTTCAAGGGTTCGCGTTGTCCAGAAATCAACAACTCGTGGTATCGCGTTATTCACTCTTTTCAATATATTAACTCTGGCTGGGGTCCAGTCAGGAAACTGATCTTCTTGGAAGTTCGTCCTTCTCTCTGTCAACCTGGATAACCACTGGTGCAATTCTATGTGGATACTACCAAAGAAAATTTCATGAATATCAGTAAAAACGTACCTTTGCAAGAAGTCATCTGAGCTACGATGAGGATCCTTATTTTCTTGTTCAACAAATTTCTGATAGGTAGCTTCAACCCAATCACCGATTTCTTTTATTGAGGGCCTCCAAAACATAGCCCTTCAGGTATGACATAAATCCCTCTTAAAGCAGATACTGAGTTCAAATGGCAACGAAACCAATTTGTTGGGTTATAGGGCAGACCTAGGGTTTATACTTAATATTCACACCATTAAAAAGACCCACAGTGTTGGCCCTTTCGGCAACAACCTGCGAACAGGTTGCAGTCTCACCCGAAACAGCTATGGGGTGCCGCAGAATCAGGTTTTTGCAAGTAGAAGAGGGACATTACTATACCTTTAGCCTTAATAACAAATATTTATACCAAATAGAGCTTCGATATTCACTTAATTAGCTTCGCAGTTAGATAAAAGACTTTTCTTGCTTAACCCTTAATTGGGAATTCACTGTGAAGTTAATATTTAACAGTTATCTTACTTTAACATTCACCTACTTATCAAAAACATCAAAACATAACAAAAACCACACAAAAGAACCACAACACAAGATATAACGTGGTTCACCCCCAGTGTAGGGGCTACGTCCACAAAACTATGCTTTTATTCCACTTCTTACAAAACCATAGTTCTGATCTATGCACTCAGCAGCAGATCCGTCCTTCAAGTCTAACTGTGCACTCAGTTGCAGTTCCTTTCTTACAATCTCTAACTGCGCACTCAGCTGCAGTTCCTTCCTTACAAAAACCCTCTGCGCACATAGCTGCAGAGGTCATCCACGCACACAGCTGGGACTTGACCTTAAAACCCAAAAATAGATCTAACTTCTTCGCATCACATGATCCTCATGTCATTAGATGATCTTGACATCTTTACATGAGTGCCTATTTATACAAGTGCACTATTACAAAATCATGGGCTTACACCCAAAAATTATGGACAATTACAAAAAGAGGGCTTTGACTCAACCTCGACACCCCTAAGACTATTTTGAGTCGCAACTCCACTTACAAGCCTCCACAAAAACCGCGGAGTTACCAAAATTAGTAACCGTTAAGGCGCGCGCCCCAACAACCATAAGGCAATGGTCTGTAATGGTTGTAGATATCGTATCAAAAAAATGGATGAAACAAAGAAAACATCAGATTGTGGGATATTTGTAAACTTTGAGGTGACCAATGTTTCATCTAGAAGTGACAAACATCCAGAACTCTCAGAAATCGATACTATGGGTATTTGGAAGATATTCTTCAGTATGACTTTAAATCCTTTAAGGTAGTTCTGTTCGTTTTCAAATGGTACATGTTATGATTGAATCAACACAATCCCGATAGAACTATTATTGAACATGATAATGGATTTACCATGGTAAATACAAGGTTGTTTGAGCTAGGAATGGAGCCTTATGTTCTTCCAAGCCAATGTTAACAGGTATTTAACTCGAAGGTTCCAGGTAAAGCGGGCTTGTCATTTGTTGTGAGACACGATCCAAGGGGAAGGCCGATAAAGTATAACCCAGAGGAAGGTAATGAAGAGGGTATGGAAGAAGAAGACGATGATGAAGAGCACGATCAAAATGAGTTAGATGATCATGATGATCCAGAAGAAGATGCCCAAGAATTAGTTGAATCCGATGATGTAGCATACAATTCCCATGAATATTATATTGACGATGACATGATGAGCATAAATGAATTATATGACAACGATGATATGGCCAATCCTTACAATGTTGAATTTGAATATGATGATATAGATGATGAATTGGATGAAATATGATGAATTCTATTGAAGGGTAACTATTTAACTAGAAATATGATTTTATCTTATTTATTTTAAAAATAGTGACTAACATTAATGAGATCATATATTTACATATAGGAGAAAATACGAGGCTAAAATAATCTATGACAAGTATACACATATTTGAATATTATTATATAATTTAATTTGCAAAATCAATTAATTTCATCAAATTGAAGATACAAATATATGATTCATTTGATTGTAGTTGAATAGATCATGATCATTTTGGATTTGCAGATATATTATTCCAATAGATTTTACAGTGGGACTGTTTGTACATATGATACGCAAGTGAATAAATGTAGGTACAGAGAAAAAAATATTTATTTTTGTGAACAATGTGCTTCCAACATCATCTTCGTTGTCATCATCATCATTATCATGGTTGTAATGGTCATCGTCATTGTCATTGTCATCGTCGTCATCATCATCATCATCATCATCATCATCATCGTCATCGTCTTCATCATCAACATCATCAACATCATCATCAACATCATTGACATCATCATGAACATCATGAACATCATCATCATCGCCGTCATCATCCTAATCATCGTCATCATCATCCTCATCATCATAATATTGGTGAACTAATTCATTGTCATCTTAATTGTCAAACATGTCCGTCACTAATAAATCGAGCAACAAAAACCATACCTATAGATTAATTAATGTGCTACATGGGGACAACGATGGAATTTTTTATGTATGTGTCAGGATGGTGTGAAATTTTGCATGGTTAGACTAGACACATGCATTGACGGCATGGGAGGGTTTCCAGACTCAAACATCATCATCATCATCAACATAATCATCATAATCATCATCATCATTGTCATCGTCATCGTCATCATCATCATCATCGTCATCATCATCATCATCAACATCATCAACATCATCATCATCATCATCATCATCATCATCATCATCAACATCATCATCATTATCATCATCATCATCATCATCTTCATCATTTCATATGATATCAACATGGTGATCACCATATTCATCATCATCAACATCACCAACATCATCATCATCATCGTCGTCATCATCATCCTCATGATCATAATATTCGTGAACTAATTCATCGCCATATTCATTGTTAAACATGTCCGTCACTAACAAATCGAGCAACAAAAACCATACCTATAGATTAATTAAAGTGCTACGTGGGGCCAATGATGAATTTTTTTATGTATGTGTCGGGATATCGTGAAATTTTGCATGGTTAGACTAGACACATGCATTGATAGTGTGGGAGGGTTTTCAGACTCAAACATCATCATCATCATCATCATCGTCTCATCTTCAACAACATGATCAACGTCGTCGTCATCATCATCATCATCTTCATCATAACATATGAGATCAAAATGGTGGTCACCATCTTCATCATCATCATCATCATCATCATAATTGTTGTCATCATCATCATCGACATCAAAATCATCATCATCATCATCATCATCCTCATCATCGTCATCATCATCCTCATCATCATAATATTCGTGAACTAATTCATCGTCATCTTTATTGTCAAACATGTCTGTCACTAACAAATCAAGCAACAAAAACCATACCTATAGATTAATTAATGTGCTACGTGGGGCCAATGATGAAATTTTTTATGTATGTGCTAGGATGGTGTAAAATTTGGCATGGTTAGACTAGACACATGCATTGATGATGTGGGAGGGTTTCCAGACTCAAATGTCATCATCATCATCATCGTCGTCATCGTCGTCGTCGTCGTCATCGTTGTCGTTGTCATCAACAACAACATTAGCATCATCATCATCATCATCGTCATCATCGTCAACGTCATCATCATCATCATCATCATCAACATCATCATCATTATCGTTGTTGTCATCGTCATCATCAACATCATCATAAACATCATCATCATCATCATCATCACCATCTTCATCATTTCATATGAGCTCAACATGGTCATCACCATATTCATCATCATCATCATTGTCGTCGTCATCATCATCAACATCATCAACATCATCATCAACATCGTCATCAACATCATTGGCATCATCATCATCATCATCATCATCAACATCATCATCAACATCAACATCATCATCATTATCATCATCATCATGATCATCGTCATCCTCATCATCATCGTCATCATCCTCATCATCGTCGTCATCATCCTTATCATCATAATATTCATGAACTAATTCATAGTCATCTTCATTGGAAAACATGTCTGTCACTAACAAATTGAGCAACAAAAACCATACCTATAGATTAATTAATTTTCTACGAGGGGGCACCGATGAAATTTTTTATGTATGTGCCAGGATGTTGTGAAAATTGGCATGGTTAGACTAGACACATGCCATGGTTGATCCATAGTACTTGGATTTTTATACATATTGATGTGGTGTTTGGAGGCTGTTAAAGTGAGGGTATTTTTATGCATATTTGTCATTACATCAACTACCAAAGACTTACCTTTACCCAAAGTTTTATTATTACCTAAGTTTCACTTACCATTACATCAAATACCAAATACTTACCTTTACCCAAAGTTTTAAATTTAATTTTAATCGCTAGGTGTGGATGTAAGGAATTTGGGCATGGTTAAGGTAGGAAATTTGAGCCTTAAGTTGTAAGAGAGTATTCTAAGCATCTTGGGTCATGAATAATGCCTTAGAAAAATGTGTTTGACCTATCAAGGGTGTCCTTTGCCTTTTATTGTGGATCTTGACTCCGTAAGTAGGTTGTGATAATTAGTTGTGGGTATTGGTACCATGTGCATGGTCAAGGGAGGAAACCTAGGCCTCATTCCCTAAACAAATTTTCTAGTCATTTAGGATCGAGAATGATGTCTCAAACCATGACACATCTAGGTCCATTGAGGTTTTAGATATGATAGGGAGAAGAAAACTAGGGCTTGGGACCTAACTATAAGTTATAGGAATTGAGAGCTATGAATGAGTTCTTACACCACTACACAACACCTATATAGGGAATATTTGGATTATAGGTTTATGGAAACTATTTGGATTTTTTGAGAAACAAAAATGGTTCTTATGATATGGAAGTGGTGAAAGGATGAAACCTAGGCCATAGGTCCTAGGGTAAGCTTCTAGAGATTGAGGACCCTGAACAAAGTATTGGACCACGAAATTTGGCCTATATTAGATGTATTTTATTCTATGTGGTGGTAGGATCACCATTAGAAGGTTTTGAACCCCATATATAGGCCATGAATTGATACATGGTAAATGCAGGAAACCTATGACTTATGCCCTAAATGTACACACTTAGGGCTTAAGGGATAGGAAGAAAGTAAAAAAACACCACATAGGACACGTCTAGAGGTTCTTTGTCTTCCAAGTGAGGATACATAATACACTGCAAGGTTTTGACAACCATTTATGGATATTAAGGTCGTGTACCTGGTTGGGGGAAGGACTAGATGCCTTAATACAAAAACAAATCTTATAAGGCTCAAGGACCATGAATATTGCCTCAAATTACACATGTGGCCTCTCTAGGGTATTTATAGCCTATGAGTGGCAATATGAGAGCCATTATGAGGTTTTGAGAAATACATATTTCTCTTAGTGGAAATATTAGAGCCATTAATATGTTTTGAGAACCAAGTATAGCTCTCATGACCTTAGAAATGGATAGGGGAGAATAATTAAAAATTAGGCCATAAAATTATCTTATAGGGATCAAGGCCCTTGGAAGACATCCCCTACCTCAAAACAATAACCCTATAGGAGTATTTTAATAACAAATTAGATGGGTTGTCGGTCCTTGATCATTTTTAAAGGAGGAAAATTGGACTTTGGCCATAAAGCAATATTGTATTGCTTCATATGCAAATCAATATTATGTTTTGATATTTACATTTATTAGATTTAGGGACATGCATTGAATTCATAGAGATTATTTGAGCGGGAAGATCAACATCTCAAGGCCAAATATATATTTATGTCAACTTTTGGAAGCTTCCTTACCCTTTGCAATTTTCATTCCTCGACACGATGTGATCATTGGCCGCTGCATTCGATTTCTCTGACAGGGCTTCACAGCTTCAGTACGGGTGTGATTTCTATTGATGTTGAATTCATGGTGTTCTTTGAATTTTCTCTTCATGGGTTTTCTATAATTTGTCTTCACGGGCTGCTAACAGATCTACTGCATCTTCAATATGGTTTCCTGCAATGTCTTCAGTATGTAATTAGGTTAATTGTATGTAGGTTTGGAGGAATTTTGACATTGTGTTTCAGAGGCGGTGGGGAGGGTAGTTTCAATTCCATTTGTATGTTCTTTCTATTTTCACTGGTGGTGTATGTTAGAATCCCATCTTCTTGGAGGCCAGTGCAACGAGTAGCGAGTAATTTCTATTTGTGGGTGTTTTGTTGTGTGTGTGTTTTGGATTTTTGTTGTTGCGGTTTGTTGTTGCGAAATACATTGTTTTATGTATTTCTCATGGAATTGGTTTGGAATGTATTTCTCACTATCATTCATTTTTCTAGAAAAAAAATAAAAACTTCCCAATTCCTATTTAATTCCTATAAAAAACATTTGATTCGTTTGCTTCGTAGTTTCATTCCTTCAGTTCATTTCTTCATTGTGTTGAAAGGCCATTATTCGGGATTGACGTTATTTGTAAAATTGTACATTAGTTGTTAGTTTTTTTGGGGTTTTCTTAACTACCCTATTATTGGAAATGAGTATTGTTCAGAGGTTGCAATGCATTTCGAGCTAGGTTTTTAAGGTATTGTTTTGAAGAACCACTGTGCATAAAATAAAGAGGGTTTTCAATCCCTAGGTTTAGAGTCAATAAAAATAAAACATATGTTTTCCAGATCGAGGTTTAGAGTCAATGTGAAAATTCAGATAGGGTTTTCCAGTAGGATATCTGTGTAGACTTGTGAGAAAAGAAACTGTCCTCGGTGACCTCTTCGTCATTTTAGTGTAGATTATGTTCCCCCCCATTGTTTACATGATTGTTTTTGCGACATATCCATGTTGTTTGACCTTTTCAATTAGTCTTGTTCAATTGTTGGCATTGTTTTCAAGGAATGCATGTATCAAAATACCCCCAAACAACCTAATATTCAAATCTAGCCATAATTTGGGCATAATTTATGGGGACGTAGTTCTAAATAAGACAAACAATTTTCTTGGATTGATGTTTACAGATATCCAGTTTTCCCATGTTGTCAACCCCTTCCTATAAGCCACCGTTGGATCCATATTTTTGTAAACTCGATTTCCTTCCATGATCAAGTCCCATCTGTCTAGCCACAATATATATTATAAATTGTCAAATATGGTTTGGTTTACTATTTTGTTCATAATTTCTATTTGCTCTTATTTTTAAAAACATGGGTACTTTTCAAATCAGTTCCTAATGAACGTAGGCCTACAGAGATAAAATGGTTTATCATTTATTTATCTTCACAAAATTTGGGGTTCTCTCCAAATCATTCCCTAATGAAGGAGGTCTCATGATAAAAGCCATTATGGCCCTATCTGTGTGGGTATTGGTGGCTCATTGAATTCATGAAGTTATATCGTTAGCCTTGATATAAAATATTCTTGGGATTTTCCAAGAGGATATAGTACTTGGTTGTTTAAATATTTTTTTGGGAGACTAGACCACTTTAAAATAATATCATATCATCATGCATAATACTTAAATTTTTATCAAAGTAATATTAGGAAATTGTAGAGGTTTGTGGGGTTTGGTCTATGGTATTTTAACTAAGGGACCCTTGATCTCTCATATAAACCTAGCTATTGAGATAATAGAACGTGGTGAATAGGTTTTAAAAAAGAGTAAATTTTGGAGAACTTGCACCATAAAGAAAAACATAAACATGTTAAACATAACAACACTGTATAATGAAACATGGTGAGTAGGTAGAAAAACAGAGTCAAACCTGGATGAGAAGAAGAAAAAAAACATCTAAAACAAAGCAACATTGTATGAATTTACTGCACAATCTCTTTTAGTAAATTAGAAAGAATTGCTTGTTAAGAGTAGTAATCTTGTTAGTTATCCTATATTAGTTACCTTCCATTAGTCAGTTCCATAATAGGTTAGCCCGTGTTGGCTAGAATAGTCAAACATGTAAAATATATATAATTGTATGATAATACATAGTTGTGACCTGTATTCTTAAAGGATAGTACTTAATTAAGCATATGCAGGTCATAATTTTTGTCCCATGGGAAAGTTAGTAAAATTTATAATTGTGTCAACATGGTGTCATAGGATGGTGTTTTTATGGAAAAGAGCTCATGCAAGTTAAGTCAACATGATGGTTGGGATTGACATAGGAAAAAAATATACACATTAGTAGGGGAATGCACCTAAATATCATGACATCCCTAACCATTGATCTGAAAAAGATTGATGACATGGAATCAATTTGTAGTAACAAATTAGCCTTTCATCCATTTAAAGTAAATCACATGACATTGGTCCTCGTGGGTCTAGGCCATCATGGATTTATCCGAGAGTTAGAAACTCTAAA
Organism: Pseudotsuga menziesii; assembly: GCA_001517045.1. Classification (NCBI taxonomy): domain Eukaryota; kingdom Viridiplantae; phylum Streptophyta; class Pinopsida; order Pinales; family Pinaceae; genus Pseudotsuga; species Pseudotsuga menziesii. Next base: position 677,394 of record LPNX010518471.1, read on the forward strand.
GATGGTTAAGGGACTAGATTTGGATTCATAAATGAAGGATATCATCCTTGTCTTGGAGATAAAATCCATAAACTATTATCCATTTAGACCATATCGGTTCACATATAAAAATAATCAAAAACTCACTTTCAAATCAAGCACATCACATTCATGCTTGGAATTAAGCAATATATATAATTAGATAATAATATGGAATAAAGTCTATATTGGTCATCAAAAGGAATGAATGTTTCACTTTAATATGTAAGTGTCAAATGTAAATATATAATAATATAGTATGGGCTATAAAATACACAAATTGGAGGTCCGTCAAAGAATACAAAGAATGTCATGTTATAGAAAGTGGTAATATTTTGTTTGATGTTTCCTAAGTGTTTATATGAACATTTTAAAAGTAATCTAACTTGTTTTGGAATATATATATATATATATATATATATATATATATATAAAACACCCATGGATACTTTCCCACAATAATGGATAGTGTTTATACACTTCATATAAGTCCCACTCACTTTTTCCTGGCACAACAATGAGCTTTTTCTTGGCACAACAATGAGATTAATTATAAACGATGTCTATATTTAGACAATATTTAACTATTTAAATAAACTCCATTCATCCCCCACAATTGATCATTCAATATTTAATAAAACATATGAAAGGATAAAATGATCATTTTTCTATGAGGCATGAAGAAGGGCATCATCACATTTGTTGCTGAATGTGACCCTTTCCAAAGACATAAAGGGAGAAATTGAAACCCTTGGGTGAAATTCAACCACTTCCAACACCAACTACATTATGGACTGCCATCTATGTAAATTTCATTATGGGATAACCAAAATATGACAATAAGTATATAATCATTGTTTTGGTTGATCACCTTTCCAAAAATGTTCATTTTTGTGCCTTATAACACCTTTTTAGGGAATTTATGCTAGGTAGATTTTTCATGTATAATATATGCAAACTCTATTGTATGCTATAGAATATTTCCATGAATTAGGACCCCGCATTCACTATCTATTTAAGGAAAGAATTGTTTTGACTCTAGGTAACTCAATTAAATATTAGTACTACTTGTTACCACTAAAATGATGGTCAAATTAACATTGTCAATAAGTGTTTGTAAGAATATTTGTGGTTCTTTAAAACATAGTTGCAATCCCAATGGGTTCAATGGATTCCTTTAGAAAAATGCTGATATAATACTACTCATACTACTTCCATTCAAATGACTCCCTTTGAAGCTGTTTATGGCCAAAACCCCCCTCACTATTATCTATTAAATTGAGCACATAGATCTGTGGACAAACACACAACTCACAAGATAGATCACACAATTTACTCAGTTATTGAAGAATGAAAAAGTGCAAAAATGGCTTGCAGCTATGAATGCTTTTCAGTAATCAAAGAGTAATTAGACAATAATTACAATGAAGTACAATGGCTTTAATAGCCACATGAAATTCGAATCCACATGAGGAAATTCGAATTGATAGACTCTACATGACTGTAGGTAACTAAGACCTTGTCTAAATCACTATTGGAGGACTCAATAGTTAACTAACCTTGTCTAAACCATAAACGAAGTTCATCGAAGCTCTAAAACACAATTCAAGTGTTACATTCAGTGTTGACTAAGGCTAACTGACTGTGGTAGGTGAGAAATGCGCCCCTCCTGAGTGCAGTCATGTAAACCTAGCGCTAACTGAATGTAGAGGACTAGAACTGAATGTAATTGACTTCTAACTTAGCTTGACTAGTCATTAACTGAACTACCCTTGGTTGGTTTCGACACTCCCAGTGGCTCCTAAATTGTAGGGATTGGTCTAGGAGGCTCCTAAACTGATGCAATTAAGTGTAATCAGTGGAAGTAAGCCTCAGTTAGTGTTCCCCACACTTTAGTAACTAAAACATGTGCCCCAATTAGGCCAAGTGGACCCAATGGTGCTAATGACTATAAATAGACTAGATGGACTCCCAATTTAGACATGACTCCTGATTTAGACATATGACCAAATTTGGACAAGGGAGGATTAATAATCCTAACACCCCCCTTGAATGCTAACTTGGATAATCTGTGGGCCTTGGTAACTAAGACCATAGGTCACCCATTACATCAAGTAAAATAAAGTAACTGCTTAATACAAGGAGCTGGGGCAAAACCCACATGGGAAAAAATCCCCTCCTCTATCTAAGCACGTAGAATCAGGTATTAAGTTTGAAAAACTTGAAAATATGTTGCTGCAATCTTCATCTCTGTGAGGTAGCGAAGCAGCATGCATGGTGTGTTATGCATAGGTATTCTGGGGCTTGGAATGTAGACTTCTTCTTCTTCTCCAAAAATGATGATAGAAGGAAGGATTAATGTAACCTTTGTCTCTTACTGAATGAAGAGGTGTATGATCATATCCATTCTTCTGAATGTAGTGAGACTGAGCCCTTTCCATATAACATCTTACAGGGAGTCTATTGCATATCTCTGAAGGAGGTAAGATTGCATGGCATAGTGCAAGGGTCTTTCCTTTCTGGGTGTCAGGTGATTTTCCAGTCATCTTCCTAGCTTCTAGTTTGGAAGTAGGGATTGAATCTAGATCTGAGTTACCCTGAATCTCAATCTCATAAATTGATAAAGATGGATTTGCAATACTAGTAGAAGCTGTAAAAGAAGTAGATGCAATGATTTTACCTTCCCTTGCAAGTGGCTGTTGAGAGTGCACTGGTTCTGAAGGAGGCATGAAATGTGAGAACTCATATGCTTTTGAAGCATGATTTGCAGTACCCTTTGCTATGATGCTCCCAGTAGAGATATCTGTGATCTCCACTGAGTCAGGACCAAAGATCACTTGCTTTGGATATCTAGTATGGGTCATCTGATAGATAGATAACAGGTTTGAAGCTAGGGAGGGAACAAATAACACATATTTGAACCTTCCATGTTCAAGCTTGACATCGCCCTTCCCTTTTGTTTTGAATTTACTGTTATTGCCCATATGAATACTAGGACCATCAAAGGATTGAAAATAAGAGAATGACTCTTTGGATGAATCCATATGGTTGGAAGCTCCATAATCAATGAGGAAGACATGTGCTGATGTGCAGCAAGCCTTTAGTGCATGGCCTTTCCTTTGGTATTTTTCATAGTCTTCTTCTTCAGAGTCATCCTTCCTTATGCTAGCAGGTACATAAATGTTATATTTCTTCAAAAGAAGAGCCATTTCATCAAGTTGTCTTCTCATACAGGAGCTTTCTGAATGAAATCCCCTTCCACAGTAAGAGCAAAGGACCTTGCCTTTGCCATTCTTCTTGCTTATCTTCAAACCTGAAGGCTCTTTTGACTACTCTTTCTTCACAGGAGACTCATCTCTTTGATTTCATTTGTCATTCGCTACCTTATCTCCTCTTGCAACAAGAGCTAGATCTTTGGAAGATCGAATGATCCCCATTTGGATCAATTTATCATTCTCAGAAATAAGAGATTGGATGAAGGCATTAAGAGTGGGCATCTTCCAATTTGGAGTAGTGAGCCTTACTATTTGGAAGGTGGATACAAAGACTGAGTAGTATGCATTGAGCTTTATGAGAATGGAAAGGATGAGCTGATCTTCATCCTTCTCCACTTTTCATTTATTCAATTGATATATCAGGTTCTTGAACTTTGTGAAGAATTCATTCAGTGATTCGAAATTGGATGGATTAAGAGTGATCAGATCATTTTCTAGCTGATGGATCCTCATCTCATCCTGCTTATCAAATAAGGAGGCAAGCTTTTCCCAAACCTCCTTGGGAGTCTTCAATCCTTGGATGTGGAATTGAATATCTCTAGAGACTAAGGAGAGCAAGTGTCCAGGGGCTTCATCAAGCCCGTTCATGTACTTTTCTTTGTATTTATCTGAAGTTGGCTCTGGCTCTGTTTCTTTTATGAGTCTGAAGAGCTGCTTGGTGCAGAGAATTACCACCATGTCTTCCTTCCACTGGTGATAGTTGAAGGGAGTGAGAGGCTCTACTGGATGAGAAATTTTGAATGCAGTAAGAAGGAATGAGCTGCTGTAGCAAATGCAGTGAGAAGAAAGGGCTACTTGTAGCGAATGCTGTAAGAAACGTTGATAACCTGTCACACAATCAAACATACAAAGTAAGGTCGACAGTTTGCACTTTTGGAATTTCCTTCACACCCAGCATAGTTGATCAAGAAAGCTTGATCAACAATTTATTAACTTGGGATATTAAGTGGTAAATTCTCCGCTTTTGGTGTAGTACTGGAAGGAGCAATTTTGCTAAAAAATGATCCAGTAGGAGATCTAAGGAGGAGAAGTGCCTTGTCTGCCGAGGCTTTGATACCATATTAAATTGACCACATAGATCTGTGGACAAACACACAACTCACAAGATAGATCACACAATCTACTCAGTTATTGAAGAATGAAACAATGCAAGAATGGCTTGCAGCTGTGAATGCTTTTCATTAATCAAAGAGTATTTAGATAATAATTACAATGAAGTACAATGGCTTTAATAGCCACATGAAATTCGAATCCACATGAGGAAATTTGAATTGATAGACTCTACTTGACTGTAGGTAACTAAGACCTTGTCTAAATCACTATTGGAGGACTCAATAGTTAACTGACCTTGTCTAAACCATAACTGGAGTTCATCGGAGCTCTAAAACACAACTCAAGTGTTACATTCAATGTTGACTAAGGCTAACTGACTGTGGTAGGTGAGAAATGTGCCCCTTCTGAGTGCAGTCATGTAAACCTAGCACTAACTGACTGTAGAGGACTAGAAATGAATGTAATTGACTCCTAACTTAGCTTGGCTAGTCATTAACTGAACTGAAATGACCTTGGTTGGTTTTGGCACTCCCAATGGCTCCTAAATTGTAGGGATTGATCTAGGAGGCTCCTAAACTGATGCAATTAAGTGCAATTAGTGGTAGTAAGCCTCAATTAGTGTTCCCCACACTTTAGTAACTGAAACATGTGCCCCAATTAGGCCAACTGGACCCAATGGTGCTAATGACTATAAATAGACTGGATGGACTCCCGATTTAGACATGACTCTTGATTTAGACATATGACCAAATTTGGATAAGGGAGGATTAATAATCCTAAAATTATCATACTTACCAGGAATATCTAAGGTCTAGTAGGTTGACAAAAAACTCATACATAAAATTAAATTTGTTTTCACTCTAAAGGATAATCTACTAATGGACCAGAATAGGATGAAGTAGAAGGTTGATCAATATCATTCATAACACCATTTTGTAGAAGCGGATTATGTCTTTCTTCACCTACAAACCTATATGCAAACCTCAATTAATGACAACCACTTCTGAAAGGTTTCCCCCAAGATTTATGTGCCCTATCAGACCCTCAATGTGCGGGCACCATGGCTTACAAATTAGGGATACCTAGTCAATCCAATATTCATTCCATTATTCATGTTTCTTGCTTGAAGAAATTGGTTGGACCTTAGTGTTTCATTAAAACTATCCTTATAGAATTAGGTGAAAATATTGTATTTTGTTGAAAATTAAGTCTATTCTTGATAAAAGGGAATTCCATATCCACCATCGCATTGCCCAAGAGTTCTTGATCTAGTGGAAAGATACCCATCATGATGATGCTACATGGGAACCAACATAGATACTTCAATAATTTCCACATCTCCATCCTTGAGGACAATGCTATCTTTTAAGGGGAAGGGCTTGTTAAGGTTGTATCCCAACCCATTAAATACATAGTTTGTTATGTACTAAGTCCATATATATTAGCACTAACACTTCAGCAGAGTTGGTGGCTCTCAGCACTAACACTCGAACAGAGTTGGTGGCTCTTTGGTCACTTCTATATTTTGCAGACTCTCTGGGTTTATCCTCTCTCATTGTATGGGGGGAATCAAAAGTGGTGATAAATTGGGAAAATACAAAGGCTAGTATGAATGTGTTAGATTTGGTTCACTGGTGTGAATTTATTGTAGCATTAAAATACTCTTTTATCTCTTTAAATTTTTCACAAATTTTCAGTGAACACAATTCGAGTGTTGATGCTTTATCTAAAGAAGCTCCTTTCATCGATATGAGGATTATATCATATTTTGAAAATTTAGATGGAGAGATGATCGAGAGCGATACTATCTAGTTGTTTGATGGATGAGTATGCCCCACATCCTGGCTCTTCTCATCTTTCATGAAAAGATTTATTTTTTTATGGTATGAGCCTATTTATGGATGCCTTTCTATTCTTTTTGGAATCACTTTGTTTAGTTGGAGGGGTATCCACTTGCCCCTCAAGAGATTCTTTGGATAAAATGACAAGACACTCATTGTTTTCTTAGTTTATGAGCTGAGATCTTTATCGATCAAAAGATTGGATTTTTCTTTGACAGGCTAGGCCCTATCTCCCCAAGTACTTCTCTGATGGTCATAGTATTGACTGTTATATCTCAATATTTTGTATCGTGAGCATGGTATTGTAGGTGACATGGACCACTTGGTGGCTTACATTGAAGCTTGTGCTTTAATTGAGGTTGTTTGGATTCATTTGTAGCTTGAAGATGAACTTGTAATTGTACTTTCCTTTATGCAACAAGGGAGGAAGGTTCTAATGTTTGTGAGAGGAAATTCCTAGAGAAGACTTTAATTGTTGGGGTTTTAGTCATTGTGTGGGAAGGACCCAGGTCTTATAGCTCTTTCCGTTGATTCTACATGGAGCCTTTGGTGTGGATAAGATTTTCTATATAGCTTGGTGGGATGTCTTTCTAGGAATTTGTATTGCTAGTTAGGGTTTGTCATCATTGGTGGATGGCCTAGCTAGGGTTTGGAGAAAATTAGAGAGTCCTAGCTTATGATAAGCTTGAAGGACTAGCTTTTACCAGCTTGGGATAAGTTATTGATATGTACTTGTAACTTCATTTTAATGTATATAGGAATAGTTCTTTGCTGCTCAAAATTTGTGTACTCACAAATATGATTTTCAGCTTATTAGGGCTATTTGGTATGCAAATTTGTCATGAACAGCTGGCTGGTTTTGTTCCGTGATTTGAAAAACATATAAAAGTTGAGTGGCAGAGTTATTACTGTAATAAGTATGCTGTAATTAAGTAGTTTTCAGATCTGTTATATGTTGGGATTTGTACCCTAAGGGTTGGAAACATAGTTCTCTTAGGCATATCTCTAAAATTAGCACTCGTCATGGACCTGTGGTTAGGGATTTGTTAGGAAGAGCTATAAAATGAGCACTCGTTCTTACATAACAACAGGTATTGGCACCTAATAGTTTGTTAAAAGGTATTGAAGCAGTGATAATGAACATATCATGATTGTTGATGTTGGAAAGGGAGTTTCTTTGCTACATTTTTTTTGATGTTGCAGCTAGGATACATTTTAAGATCTAGCATAGAGATTCTGTTTTTTTATATATTAATATTTTCTTATCAGATATATCCTTTGAATTTTGATTATAATTGTCATTTTTAGTGGAATCCCGAGTATTTAATAGTTTTTGTGAATTCTTTAGCAAGTCCATATTTTCTGTGGGGTATAATGCATCTAGAAGGCGAGGTTATGATAGAGGCAGTGTTTTGACATCCCATTTTGAGTTTTAGGGAAGCCTTTTTGCTGTCAATTGAATGGAAGGTGCTAAGCACAACTGGCCATCAATTAGATTCTAATGATGGACAATTGTCTATCTATTTATTACTATCCTTGTTATGTAAACCTAGAATAGTTTCTATTAATTTGGTACAAAGTTTTAATATTCATTTGAATGGAACAAATGAGCAGGGAAAGTACTAGTTACTGGATGCTGGAGTCTAGAAATAAGATTTCATGGTTTATGATTTGGTTGACAAACCTGCAATTCAAGGATATGAAATGATAATATGGTTAGTTGTGCATGCTTGATATGCACTAATTTAATATAAAGAGCATCAAGATTGGGATTTAGTGTCTTTGTCTAAATGTTGCACACCTTAGTTACCTTAAGGTCCCCAATATATTTTGGAAAAAATAATTTTAGGATAACTCAAAGATGTCATGAAAGGAGTATCTTTGCTTTCTTCTTCGCACACTAGTCACAAATGTAGTAATGATGATGATTTTCCTCTTCATCAGTTTAAATGTTATCTCATATCAATATGCTATATATAGCTCTTCATGTCAAAAGTGAGAGACATGCTTGGTGATGTTTTCTATAGTCTGACCCATAGATATTTGGGTTTATTAGTATGGGTGTAGGAACATGTACAAGGATGGGCGTGTTGGAATTTTGTATGTTCGGATTCGTGGGTGCATATACAACACTATAGTTTAAAGAATAATCATAGATAGGAAAATACAAGGGAAAATGGTTAGGAACCATCTATGCTCTCATATACCAGGTTAGGGTAATCAAGTTTAGAGAACTTTAGGTTTGAGTATAATTTTTTTTAGGTTCAAAAACCGATTTAACACTTTCCTACACCTTCAAGTGAGGCATTTGTCTCGATTAGGGAATTTTTATTTGGAAAAATGAATCTTCCTTTGAGAGGGATATGCTTTATTATTTTGGTTGGACCGATCCTTTGGTTCCATGGGTAACAAGGTCTCGGCTTCTTTCATCACAAAGAGTAACATCTGAGACATGTGCATGTATGTTGATTCTCATGTGAAATCTACATTTATATTAAAAGTTGTGATAAAAGGTCAATGAATGTTGTTTGATTCGCCTAACTATTGTTTGATGCACACTTGGATAGACCTTTGTAAGGTTTGTATTAATCAACCAAACCCTATCCTTGGATTGGTTGACAACTAAACCCTATCCATGTGTTTATTCATCAGCCAAACCCTATCGATGTTTCTCTTTTGAATATACATGAAATTTGGTTCAAATAGATATTAAAAAACATAATCATAGCATGGAATCAACATGTATGCATGCATGTTGTTTGGTCATATGTCATCTTCTTCAAGATGCTTTACCAAATACATAGGGTATCATTAGTTAAAAAATGAAAGTAAATATATGCATCAAACTTACGTTGTGCAACTTTCAATATTAAAACGAATTGTTTTGACACCTTAATGTTTTCAAAACTGTGTGCAGGCTGGTAGTTGACAGTTTCTATGACCTAGTGGACTTATGGATAACATTTGATGAGCCACATGTATTTTCTTGGACTTTTGTATTTTTTATGGATAACATTTGATGAGCCACATGGTTCCCCAAATATATTCGGGGAACCTCAAGTTTCAGGTGAAGTTTCTGAATTTGCATTAAGAAACAACTCTCAAAATTTCCACCCGGTATTAAAGCTGATTTGACTGGGATTGCTCTCTTGGTGAATATGAGTGAGGTGTTTCAATTGTTTCATACCTGGAAGAGGTGCTTGAACTATTATAGGTTGGGTGTGAACTACTATTGTTCTTTGGAAGAAGTATTTGGACCCTAGAAATGTTTCCCTACTTGATTTGATTGTTGTTTTTTCTTTGAGGTTGCTTCCTATTTGTAGGGATTATTACTTTGGGTCAGAAAATTTGATCACTCACATTGTAGAGAAGAAGACTGGCAACCAGATATATGATCTTTTGGATGTATTATACTAGAGTGTGAGTGTCCCTAGGAATTTTCTCTTGAGAAATAAGATTTCAACCATTTGTATGAGTGACATAGATACATTAATGGCTAGCTACTTGGCTAGGATCACAGTGTTGAAAGATCACTTGGCTTCCATAGGGACAAAAGAGAAGGATGAGAAGTTGGTGTCCATTATGTTGAATTGGTTTGATTCCTCATTGAAATTTTTTGTACAAGGTGTTCGTGCTCATGAGGATTTACCTATTAACAAGATTTGGAGTAAGATAAAATCTCGATCATTTGCACCCAAAAGCAGGAAATTGAGGAAAGGGTAGAAAGGGAGGTGATGAGCAATGCAACTCTCAGGGATATTCCAAATTTAATTGAAAATCATGTTTCTCTATTAGAATTAGATACTACAATAGATTGTATATTGGACCACAACTAAAAATTTGGCTGTTAAAAGAATTTTTAACCCATTTACAAATGGATCACAAAATCTCATTTTTATTTCATTTCTTAGTATGTTGATTATTCAATATAATACATCCAACTTCTAAAGAGTGCCTAACTAAAATCAAGACTAGTCTTGATTTTTCTAAAATACTGAGTGTGCAATAAAAATCTAATATTTGGAAATACCATCACAAACTAGAATGATAATCAACAATTGCATACATCAATTTTTCGTCGTTTTGCTTCAAAAAGCCTTTCCCTTTCTTCCTCCTGGACAGAAAGATACACAAGTGTTAGGATTTAGGAACATAGCTTTTAAAACATAATATTAATATGAAGGAGACTTCGTCTGATTTCCAATACTGAGTGTGCAATAAAAATCTAATATTTGGAAATACCATCACAAACTAGAATGATAATCAACAATTGCATACATCAATTTTTCGTCGTTTTGCTTCAAAAAGCCTTTCCCTTTCTTCCTCCTGGACAGAAAGATACACAAGTGTTAGGATTTAGGAACATAGCTTTTAAAACATAATATTAATATGAAGGAGACTTCGTCTGATTTCCAATACTGAGTGTGCAATAAAAATCTAATATTTGGAAATACCATCACAAACTAGAATGATAATCAACAATTGCATACATCAATTTTTCGTCGTTTTGCTTCAAAAAGCCTTTCCCTTTCTTCCTCCTGGACAGAAAGATACACAAGTGTTAGGATTTAGGAACATAGCTTTTAAAACATAATATTAATATGAAGGAGACTTCGTCTGATTTCCAATATCGTCAGATATCCATTAAATCCAACATATATGCTATACTACTGACAAATTCAATTCATTTGTTATATAACTTTAGCCATGTCTACAGGGAGCACAATATGAGTGCAGACTATTTATCCAAGGAAGCAATGAATATGAAGGCTAGCCTCCTCTCCTTCTCGTAACGTTTAGAAGGAGAAATCATTGAGGAAGGCATGATACAATAATTTTAATAGCTTTTTTATTTATGTGGCATAGTATTTTTTGGTTCTTTCGACTATGGGATACATTAGAATCTTTCTTGTTTTACCTGGGGATATAGATTTTGTTTTCATCTTTTCTCCACCTTCTATGCCTCCTTGGATAAGTTGTTTGGGATCCTTATGTTCTCTGTGTGGTATTGCTACTTCAATCATCTTGGGATTGAGGGTTCTATCCCTCCCCTTAGGAAATTTTTTGATACTTATGATCTCCACTCGCGTCTGGAATGAATTATTTTCAGGACTATGTACAAGTTACCTTTTATTTACTATTGAATATCAAGGAACACCTCTTTTTCTTCTGAAAAAAAGTTACAAAATATTAGCAGATGATTTTATTAAATATATTGAGATCTGTAAATTGGGTCTTTAATATTTTGGGTGAGGAAACAAAATAAATTAAAAAGGGCACACCTACAAATTTTGTAAAAAACTTATTTTGTATTTTGAGATAATTTGGATGAAGCATTTGCTATGGAACCACTTGATATCTATCTCATGTTAAAGGAATATGTGATGAACTGTTATACTAGGGAATTATTTATATTATTCGGGATAATGATATCACTATTATGTCATTCTTATAATTCTATCCAAGTTTTTGCTGGTATTTTGCTCTTATGTGGCAAATTTTTTCCAGCCATGGTGCAGGTAGAACCAAATAGGTATTTGTTAGACCTGTCTTCCTCGAGCGAGGGGAGTTTTAGAAGGATAGAGGAAAGTGAGACATCCAGTAGGTCTACAAGGGCTATATTAGCTAGATGTTAGAAGTTTAGAAGAAAATTCAATCAATGCATGGAATTTTTTCTCGCAGGAGGGGGGTCATGTTCCTATGATGATGAGACAATAGGAGACATCGAGGTGCCCTTAAGGTACATACATATAGTGAAACAATGGGTACCTAGTGATTTTCCTCAAGTCAACACTGCTTTTTGTGTGAATGAGAGGATACATAGAATTGCACCATCGTGATTACATGGATGGCATAAAGGTCAGTTACGATAGATGTACAAAATTGATGGAGTATGTTGGACCCTCTTACAACTACAATGATTGGATGAGCTTGGTCCAATATACACGAAGTATGCATAGATATGGGCTGTCAGCAAATTGTTTAAAACTGAAAGACAAAGATCAAAATAAAGGAGCAACATTGTAAATTAACGGAAGGCCAAAGAAAATTGGGAATATTGCAAGGTTTATAAATAGTACACAACCAGGGTCTACACTTAAGCAACCCAACTGCATATTTGAGGGGCGTGAAGGAAACCATGTGTTTGTATGTGCCATTAAATCAATAGCTACTGGGGAAGAGCTGCTTATTAATTACAATTTGAATCGAGTAGATACATACACAGTTAGTATGGATGTGGTACACCCAACAATTTACCCAACCCTTTATTAATTATTTTAACATCTTTAGGATTGTTAGTTAGTAGATAATTATAATTTTTTTATTAAATTTCCTATGTTTACTTTGTAGGGAGGAGATGGGGGGTGCATCACCCCAAAAACTGGTGAGAGGAGTACAAAATCAGCAAAGAAACAGGTATACATTAAAATTTTATGTTATTAAATTTTTTTAGTGAGTATTTTGGTTTCTTTAGGTAATTTTTAGTTTGTTTTTTATGCAGGGTTTTGTCATGGGCACCTCCCTCACATTAGATGTTACTAGACCTGTCTCAAGGAGGCAGGTATACATTGATATAGCCATTGTAAAAATTTAATCTATACAAACAGTTCTATTGTTATGTTTTTTCAATAGTATATTCGGTTTGTTTATATAATATTATCTATATTTCATGCAAAGTGTTGATCAGGGAAGCCACCCAGTAGTTGATCACCTAACTGTAGCCTCGGGGAAATAGGTAAACTTGAATGTAATTCTACATTTTAAATACTTTAAAATTGTACACATATATAACATGTAGCATAATTTTTATTTTGTTATGTATCTTTTCATTTTTATGATTGCGTTCATTATGATAATGTTGTCTACTTTTTTTGCAGGTGGATGATCGGGGAAAGTCCCCAACTGTTGATCAGACGATTGCAGCCTCGGGAAAATAGGTAAACCTAAATGTAATTCTACATTTCAAATACTTCAAAATTGTACACATATAAAACATGTAACAAAATGTTTATTTTGTTATGTATTCTTTTTCATTTTTATGATTGTGTTCATTATGATAATGTTGTATAATTTTTTTGTAGGTGGATGATCGGGGAAAGTCCCCAACTGTTGATCAAACCACACCATCATGTAGGAGTCAGGTAAACCTAGATGTAATTCTAGGAATTTATCATGATAGGCAATTTTTGTTAGTATAAGTTTTTGCGCAGACTATTGCTTCAACAATTAAGTAATGTTTTATATATTTTTTTTGTAGACAAATGATTTGGTTTATGAAACAACATAATAGTCCATATATTTTGATGTCTATGAGTTGTTGAATGATACTGATATTGGTTCTTCTATAGAATCGGTGACGGTGCTACAGAAGACCTTGAAAAAACAACATGCATATATGCTTCGTCTGGCATTCACAATTCCATAGACAGATGAGATCAAAGCAAAGGTTCAAGTGTTGATACAAAGATTACAAGCCTTGAAAGTAAGTTCCAAAATCATAATGTGAATTCATTTAGAACTTTATAATTTATAATTTTATATGATAGTGAACTTATAATTCAATGTTTTGTATTTACATGAAATTCTATGACCACACACTAGTGGTGAAGGCAGTGTTGGTCCCAGTGAGAAAACCAATACACGTACACCACATACTCACCCATGACGTCAACTAAACAGTTGGAAACATGTTCTGTGACACCCCCAAGGACAACAAAGGGTGCATCCGATGCTGACCGATGCACAACAGATTGTGCAGAAGAAGGGGTGGAGGCAGGGTCTGATACTAATGTTGATGCTGAAGCAACATTTCCTTGATCTTCTTGTGTCTCTTGCACTGGTTCAATAGTGACAACATTTTTGGTGAAAGAGGAACTCGGTCCAATAAAGATATAGAATATTCTAGGTAATTCTATATTGTTCAATTTAGTTCTTATAATTTGTTTCTAATATACCGATATTTTTTTAACTAATAATGGCATGATTGTTTTGTAGGAAATGATGTATTTTATACAAATCTAAATGATTTGACCTTGGATATTTTTGGGCCCACCATCTACACAAGGTGGGACATATAGACAAAATATTTAAAGGATGAGCTGACTAATCGGTTGGTTGGCCTGTTCGGAAAACACACATTCAATACAATGAATGTCCTAAAGAAGGCTGGAAAACATATGAATATTGTCTGAGACCAATATAGGGTTCACCTAGAAAAGAAAACTAGGTATGAGCACTCTTCGATGATTCCATTAAGGGAGTGGAAAGCCCTAGTGGAAGATGAAAAAGAGAGGTCTCTGAGAAAAGCATGAAAGATACCACTAGGCACAGGGAGGTATGCAATACTTTCCACAATGAAATGGTAATCCTTATTATTAATTATTTTTATATCGAATTTGGAACATCGACTAACGTAATTCAACACTTCGTTAGGTTTTCAGACACATCAAAGGACACAAAGGAAATACCATATAAAATTGGTCAACACAAGCTTGGGCCTGGTAGTTATTCGAAATTGGCGACACGATTTGCAAGTATCAAAATAATAAATATGTTTTTGCGGCGCAAAATGTAAAATTATTGACGTTATGCAAATATGTAGGCTGGCTGATTCAAAGAAGCGCCCACTCAGGAATAGTTGAAGCTTGGATTCCAACACGACTTTGAAGCTGTTGTTGAACACCAAAAACTATTGTTTGGGAATACACGGTTTTCTTGTGATCCATCTGGTGCACATGTATATAAAAATTATATAGTTTAATGAAAATTTATTAATTCTCATGCAATGCATTCGTTATAAAAAATTAACATAAACTATTTTTTCTTTTTTGAGCAGGAAAGTAATGATCCCGTTAATATCGAGGATGTACACCAACCAATCAAAGATCATGCTTCGATTTTTGGTAATGAATTTATTAATATGCTACTCTTTTGTATAGATAATTGCAGATGATGAACATTAATTATAATGCTCCATAATTCAATTGCAGAGCATGTATATGTAGGTAACACTGTACAGGTTGAGATTGGACAGGATAATGAAGAACATGATGTGCCCACGCCAGGTAAAAAAACACCTTTGTAATGTTTTTTAAATGAATTACTTGTAAGTATAAAAACAAAAATAAATTAATGCAACATTTTCACATTATTGCAGCAATTCCGAGCCCCTTGCTGCAAGTTCAACCTGGCGAGAAATCTACTAGGGAGACCGATCAACAAATTCTGGAAGATGCGCTTCTTGCTCATTATGTAAAGAGAAGAAAAGTAAAAAAGAAGTGACTGAATAAATTTTGAGTAATTATTTTTTATAACACAATGTAGTGCATGGTTTTTTCCACTATTTAATGAATGAATGGTTAAATGAATTCTTTAATGAATGGTTTACTAAATGGTTTTATTGGCTATTGACTGAATGAATGGTTTAATGAATGATTTAATGAATGTTTTTTCCAGCTATTGAATGTATGAATGGTTTAATGAATGGTTTAATGATTTTTTTTCCATCTATTGAATAAATTAATTTGCACTAAATTTTTATTTGCAAGTAGATGCATTGGGTTTGGGGAATTGAGAGTGATGTGAGGGGGGGAGGGGCCATAAGAGCTTCCACCTTAACGTGGTTGGTCCTGTTTGGTAGAGAATATTAAATTATTCTCGAAATGGAGAGGATCTCAATGAATGGTAAGGAAGTACACATTAAACACAAATATTTCTATAATTGTAGTGTTTAAATTTTACTATTTCTATTTGACTCATCCATTGGAACTTGTTACAGATAGCCTTAGAAAACATTTTCATAGTTTAGAGGCAAAATTGGTGTTTTGATGTGATCGATGGCCTTATATACATAGTGTTGTGGTTCTCCATGTTTCCTTAGGTGATCTCTTATTACCAATTATTTTACTCGAATAGTATTGTAATTTACATTGTTAAATTAAAAAAGTTCATAAACAGTAAAATGTTCATTATTATTGTTGTTTTTAATCATTGAGACAATCTACTGAAACTGTATTTTTTTAGTTAAGTTTTTATTTTATTTTCATAAACAGGAAAATATTTATTTGATGGGTCATAAAATGAAATTATTGTAACAAGAAAATATTTGTAGTATGTTGAATGGTGTTTTTAAAGGTAAAGCAAAATAAGACAGTGGAAAGCTCCATAAATCAAGGTAAGTTGTACCAATTTTTTTTATAAATAGTATCAGTAGCATATTCCTAATTCTCATACATATTTTGCTTCAATTAATTTCATTTGCATTCCATACTTGCCCAATTTGTACCATTCTTTGTTCCCTATAATTTTTACTTGCTTGAATTGATAATAGAAAATATCAAATATGCTTAGAGATGATCAAACATGCTTAGAAGTCCAAAAACATGGAGAACATGTTTTGTTTCCTGAAAATGTTAGGTTCCTTGTTGTCGATTTTGAATGGTTTTCATTGCAACACAATCATTGTCAAAATAATAGATATGTTTTTCACATCTAATTAGATTTCAGATACAAAGCTAGGGTTTCCCAAGATCTCTAAATATGGTCAAAAGTGACCATATCAAAGAGATGCGAATTTTCCTTGATCTATATAGCCAGAGGCTGTAAAGTCACTTTATGGATTTGTTTATTGTTCTTCATCCACATAATCACCAACATGGAATCTCCATAGACCTGAAGTCAATGAAGACCTTTCACAAGTGATAGAGATCTTCTCACAACAAAACCTCTCTCTTGGTCACTAGGGATAGAGATATTGTCCCATTCACTATTTGTTATAATCAGGCTTGGTTCACTTTATCAAACACTCATAGTCATAGAAATATACTCATGGTCCACCCATATCCATTCATGTATGTCCTAAATTTGGGAATAGAAGATAAACGTATTAAAACTTGGGCCAAGACATATTCTATAGATCCCTCAAAGGAAAGAAAACACAACGAGAAAATACTTAAACAATACTAAACTGAAGAAGTAGGGATATGGGGGGAATCAAGTAACAATAAGTAGAAATTACAACTTGATCAGATCATACGACTTGAGCCAACTTTAGATGAATATGGAACCATATCTCAAAATTTTCCCTTCTAAATGGAACAAAGAAAAAAATATTTAGTAACATAGAATGTTTTATATAACCCTCATCAAGCCATTCTTTTTGCATAAAGGGTGGAAACCAATGCTTTGGCCCAAGGTGAAATTCTAGAAAAAATCCCTTGCTCACTACAAGAGTTGAATAATGAGAACTTCATCAAATTAGTCCCCTTGAAAAAATTGAGGATGCAATATCCGAAACATGGAACCTAACAAGGACCCTATATCATATGCATTCTCATCCACTTTTACAACAAATAATGGAATAGAATCAAGCAGGTATTCCATATGAAGGTTGAAGAAACAAGGGAACATACCAAAGTTGCAAGAATCAACTCCTTCCTTACTCTTATCTCTAATAAGAGAAATTCAAACATTTTTTCTCATTTTTCCCAACATCCTTCTCTTACATATCATATAAGATTATACATTCTATATTAAAATATTTGTGTCAAAACTTATCTTCGTAGAGTAGGTAGGCATATTTTCCTAGATATTCATTGGGGTCCAATATCATAATGACATAGAAATTTATCTAAGTGAAAAGGCTAAGTGAAATGTTCATCCAACTAGACATCACCAATGCCTTCAATAGGCGAGACATGGATTCCTATTTTCAATTCTGAGGTGATTGGATTTAAAAAAATATATATAATGGATTGAGTCTTTTGTAGGTGGACCCATGATAGTCATGTTGATTAATGGTAGGAAAATATCCTTCAAAGTATTAGTGGCATTGAGAAAAAAAATTCAACTCAGTCAATTTATTTTCAGCCTTATATATGGACAAAGTATGGGAATTATCCTTGGATATTGTGCAATAATAACTTATGGTCCATCCCTAGAATTTCGATTATCCAAAGTAAACACTATGAATCAGACCCATGTTTGCAAATGACAAACGCCTCTAAGGGTTGCTAATTGATAACAACCAAGATGTTTAAAGTAAATCTCAACTATTTTCTAGAGGCCTTTGAGGGGGGTCATTAATAAAAGTGTGTGTGAAACACACCAACCCATAAATTGGGATGAATTGAAATAAAACACTTTCCAAAATCTAGGAATTCCATTCAAATGTAAATATGAATGGATCAATATTCATGGAAGTTTAAATATTTAATCAAATTGTTGTTTATGCCTTTTCCCTTTTCCTTATCTAATGACCCAAGAAAGGGGGGTTAGGGATCAAAGGACCTATATTGATGAATAGGGAATTGGGTGCCAATATTCTATCCAGAGAGAAATCATCGTGGAAAGACACCTTCCACAACAACCAATAAAAATTATGTTGAGAATGAAATTTGTATATGGTTGGAGGATGACCCATCTAGAAATTCTCCCAAGGCTTCAAATAATATATCATCATTCTCAACTAGAATAAGAAACAAGAATGGGTGGGAGAATACGATTATATTGAATTCATCTAGTTTAAAGGAAAAATATATAGTTATTTATACATGGAAAGGATGGAAACTAACTTAATACCCTAGTGGTCATATCAAATTGGGAAGTTGATAATGTAAATACATGGAAGCGCTTAAATACCATCCAATACTTTTAAATATCGGATGATCTAGATCCCGAGCTAGATTCATTGGTAAAAACACTTGGTAGACAAGTTTTACCTAAGGAAGCATTAAAGTATTAGCAAATATGGAGAGAAAAATATGGGCCATACTTAGTGAATAAAGACTATGAATTATTGTTGCAAGATAAAACAACGGAACCACCCCAAAGTAAACCCTACAATATTGACATTTATACCATTGAAATCCTACTCTACTAAAGGTGGCATTATTCTTTTAGGATATATCAATGTATGAACCAAGGCATAGTATATTTTTCTTCATAATGTATCTTACAATGATTTTTCCCTTAAGGATATTGATCCAAACTTTGTAGTATTACATAGGACTTTAGAGGATGCATTCAAACTTCTAAATCCTTATGGGAGGAACCTTTTGAACTTGGGTGAATCTCATAATATGTTGATCATGAATGGTCTTCCATTTTACCCCTACTTTTGAAGCTTCAAATGTTTACCCCATGTCAAAGGACAATGTGCAATTCACTATGTCTTGGCCCACATGGAGCTCATCTATTGTATCCTCATCTTCAAATGTTTCACCCCATTTCAAAGGACATTGTGTATCTCAATATGTCTTGGTCCAAAAGGAAATCCTCTATTTTATCATCCACTTCTCAATCTCCCTATCCCTCTTTTAATCATTCCCTCTCACCTTCCACTTCAAAACCCCCTCCCTACCCCCCATGGACTACCTTACTCTTTAATTTTAATTTTTCCAATGTTTATGCCTCTTTTACCTTGCCAACCACTCCCTCCCCTATCACACTTCTCACCCATCAAAACAACTTCAATAAAATATGAGATTTTCTCTGCAACTCTTTGGGAGATTACTCTTGATTCTTCCCTCATGTAACTAAGGCTCCCCCTCACATCCTCCCCCTTTCTATTTCCCCATGAAATAATGTACAATGAAGAGTGCAAATTTTCACCATAGGAAATTTTTTTTTTCCTTAAATCATGATCCTTCCTCTTATTCTCAACATCAAAAATCATACAGTGACATGTGTCATAAAAAGCAGGCTTTCCTTTCCTTGAGGAGGAAAGGGTTATGTGAGACCCTCCACCACTCTCCCAAGAAATTTTGGCATATTCATTTCCCTAAAAACACTTTCCCATAGAAATTATACCTAATCATTTGTTCTTCCATAACATATCCCTATATGAAACACTAGCACAATCACCTACCAATTCCACCTCCACCTTCTCTTGCTACCTCTTCTCTATGGGATATATCAAAAGGAAAACTATGGTTAATAACATTATAAACATAGAATATTAGGAAGGATTTCAAGTTGAATTCCTCAAGCATGGTATTCACCCTCTTTATTCTTACCTTAATGCTCTATTTACTCATGTTTTTTTTTCAGGTTTCCCTAAATCAAGGTCTTGATCTTGTCTGTTTGTTTCATTTATGTTTTTTGTTTCATTAAAAAGCCTTGATAGATATCATCCATAGCATTTTTTGGGTTTATAGATTTACCTATGTTTATGAAAATTGTTAAAATAGATTTAAGCTAAGCTAAGATAATTTCATTTATGTCCAACGAATTACAATGGATATTTGTAGAATGCAACGATAGGATGTCTATTGAAGTTTGAGTTGTTTAATTCTGGATTATTTAAAATATTTTCTTGCCTTGAATATCTCACAAACATAACTACATTTTTAACATAGTGAAGTATAATTTTGTTTTATGATGTGGTCATGAGGAAGAGTGGTATTGGGTGTCCTCATTCACTTTGCCTATGGGGAAAATCCAATGTCTGGAATCATGGCACAAGAAAATATGGAACAATAATTAGGAGTTACACATGTGTCAAGTTTTGATGGGTTTTGAGACATGTATCATGAACCTCACTAATCTGCTTCTCTATAAAAACCCGCTCATAAGTTTGGCTAAATGAAATAATCATTGGGTCATACATTAGTTGCAGTGAAATTGGACATCTAAATTCTTCAGGAGGTACTGGTATGCTTCCTAACCTTCCAGGAGTTCCCTTTCCAACAGTATCAAATGAGTGAAGCCTTGATACATGACGTTCATTATTACTTCCATTCCTACTAACAACATCAATGCAATCTCTAGTGGATGGAGAACATGGGCCTAAGTTTGGGGAATCAACACCGTCTGAATACTCATTTTTGAAGAACATAACATGCTTTCTTAAAAGATGCAAGAGAAATATGACAATGGAATCCTTCTTCTTGTCTTTATCAGTGAGATCTTTATCAAGCAATCTCTTTAAATCTCTATTCTCTGTCAACACAACTCTTAAAGACATGATGCTTAGATTAGTAGCCACTAGATGGAAAGAATCCATTTTTGATGTATCATTTCCACTGCTGGGATTCTTATCTTTCTGTAGAAATCTAATGACTCCATTGCCAACCTCTTTTTCTGATCTTTCAAGTGCGAATGTTGTTCCCTAGATCTCCTTAACAATTTCAGCATTCTGCATGAAAGAATTTAATAACCTTAAGAAATAATCACATAAATTATACAATCTTTAACAATATTACACCAGTTACAACAAATACATTTGATATATTAAATGAGTATACAAAAGGTGTTTTTTGTATGTTCAAATATCAAAATTGCATTCTTAAAAACTCAAAACAAATGGACTTGCCAACAAGGAATAGGTTCATTGGTTAGGTCAACAGAGCAGTAAGCCATCCACAAGGGTTCTATTCTCAGTGTGGTATTTTCCCCACCCAAATGGCACATATAAAAAATAGATGAAGACATGTGCAAGTCATAGATGTCGCTCGATTTCGTTGAGGTATAAGGAGGCAATTCAATTTTGTCAAAGTTTTTGAAATCACCATCTTGCTTCATTTGCACGAGGACATGAAAAACAACATGTGTGGGAGATATGTTAGGTTGATGTTTTGACATATTTTACACTATAACATGGATCTTTTTTACCCTTTTTACCCTATCCTTACACCTATTTACTGCTCCCTTCATTATATTTCTTCATAATTTTTATGGCAGGTGCCAATGCAAAGTTAAAGAGGTATTTAACTGTTAATATCATTACTTTCCCTTACTCATTCATAAATTAGACAAGAATTGAAGTTGTTCCACTAATGATGGTATTTTGTTAGCTCAGTTATGATACTCTAGTTGTATTTTGATACACAATCTCCACACTTGTAATGGTTGCATAGATCTATACATAATTTCTCCACATTTATCCACATGGGTTTTATAGCTAGAGACCCCAATTTGGTTATGTGTTGTTCAAATAGGTTCAAGGGACACCAAGGATTGTGAGATCAAGTGGGAAAACTTTTCCTTCCACCATTATGCCCAAGTGCAAACTGTCAACTAAAACCTAGAATCCTGTGAATGAGGAAGGCCGTTCCCATGCATTCCACATCATGAGAATGGAACAAAATACAAATATAGACTCCTTTGTTAGAACTAAGAACCATTGTCATTAAGACATAATTACGGTTCACTAGTATTGATAAATCAGTTGGGTATGGAAGGAGCAATTAGTTATTCAAGCGTCTAGTATTTATATAAACATGTAATGAATTTAAATGATGGGAGAGGCTTACTAGTATAGAATCATTGTTTCATTGATATTTTCATGTGTAAATCAGATACTGTTGTTTATGATACCATAATGATGATTTGGTGCTGGATGAATTCTTTCTCGCATTTTACATATTGATTGTTTTATAACAACACCATATCACTCGGGTGGGCCCCTTGAGAAGATGCACATTTTCTCCATCTTTGTAAGTTAGATTATGTTTCATATTGTTATATTCTATACCATGTATGCATGTTATGTATTGCTAAATATGATACTTTGTTTTATATATTTCAGGTGTGTCTCATATGTGTAATAATTTACAGTTCGAATAGTTTGAGTGGTGTGTTTTGGATTGTAATATTTCAATTCAAAGAATTTCATAGCATTGGTAAAACTGAGATCTTATAGTTTAGATTGATTTCCTAGTTTATGAATAGTTGATGTAGTTACATGATATGCTTATACTTAGAATTATTCATTATTGAAAGCAACCACAACCTATAAAACTTTAGGAACCATTGTGTGCTCGAAAGAGTAGAATGACAGATTGCATTTTGCCTATTTGGTACCTTAATACTTGTGGTAATAAATGAAGAAATAACTTATGATGATTCCATTTGTCTATTTTAAAGAATTCTAGTCCTTTATTTTTGTGAATGAAAGAAACTGCTCTTTGATTTCATGGCCCGAGTTTAAGTTTCTTTTCCTAAGTCATACTAAGAGTAGGTACCATTGTATAAGAGTATGCAAAGTTTCCATTAAAGAACTAATTCATCAGTGGTTAGAGGGGTGAGCACTATCTTAATTCGTAGTTTGCTAAGAATACATAAGAATATAAGTTCCTTTCATTTGTATTAGAGATTGAGCAAGTGTGACTTTGAATTTGGTTGATGGATAGTTTTGATTTTCTAAAGTCACGAAAGCTACGGATAAGTTAGTCACTTTGCACATACCGTGTCAAAATTTCACAAGCTTATGCCCTTGGATTGATAAAATAAATGTAGAAGGGTTTATTAAACAACAAATAAATCAAATATTAAGGATAAACAATTTCTTGAGCATGTCATGGTGGTGTCTAAAGACACCAATTTCTTGTTCGTTCCTTCATGCTCTTTCTATAGAATCTTTTTAGAACCTTGGACTACAAAAGGATGGTACAATTAGTGTCCTCATACATTATGTACATTCAAAATAATAATTTTCATATACGAAACTTTTGAATTTGCACTAGAAATTAATCAACAAACATAAATCTTCAATAACATAGATCTAGAAATAATAGAAAGGGTTATTTTTTATTAATATATTCTTGAGTCATTTTTTCGACATATTTGGAGTGGCAGCTGTCGTCGGATATCCATCCAATCTAACGACGTTTCTACACTACCGACATCTTCAGTCCGTCGAAATTCTGAGTCCTCGCACATGACATCTGACGATGATTTAATACAACCAATGGATTCAAGGTGTCGAATGGAAGTGATATAACCGTTGGTTCTTCGACGTCTCGTTGTTGGAAATTAGACTCCTTCAAGGTTTCGAATGGAAGTGATAACCATTGGGTATTCAATGACAAGTCATCAAAAATTCAATACCCAATTGAAGTAAGACTTTCCCAATTTAGGATGATATGCTGTCGAAATATCAATGGGAATTTAGGATGATATGCTTTCTAAATATTGATGGGGTTCGAAATGGTGTCGAATAACCGACGAATTCCCATCGACGCCAAAAAAATGTTATTGTCGAACAACATACACGTGTCTGTCGAATTCTAGACATTAAAGCTGTCAGATTTCAGGCTAAAATTCACTTGTGGATCTTAATGAGAATATTGTTGTAGAAACCTTGAGCCATGGATAAATCTAGTTTTCCTTGGGTACCATCCTCAGAATGAGGGGAAATACTTGGTGGGTTTCCCTAGGATGTGTATCTCATTGAAGTAAAAGGAAATAAATCGAAGAAAGAAGGAGAAGAATAAATAGATGGATTTTGAAAATTGATCTTGTATCCACTAGAAAAATATTAGTCTTTCCCTAGATTCAACACCATGGCTTATTTTCATATAATATCACCTTTGTGCCTTACATAGGATCCTCTTGATCCTTTGAATCACTAGCCTTGGGTTCAATCACTAATATAGATGATAGGATTCACTTTATGTTGACTCAAAAAGTAAACATCTATTTTCTTTGCTTATTTCAATTCCTCAAACTCCTTCCTCACTTTACAAATTTTTATCCTCTATATATAAGTTTCTTTTTAACACCCAAAATTCTTCTCATTCAATGAAAGGGTAAGGTCAGGAAAGTCTCTGAACCGCCTCTCTACATGATATCATTTTCAAAACACCAAAGGTTTCTTGCATGATTGAGTTTCCTTCTTAATATTAAATTCCTTAACTACCTTATCATGTGATTTGTTGAACTCAATAATTGATATTTCACAATATTATTTTTTTAACAAAAGCAGGTAGGAAGGCGTTGCTAATGCAACTATTTCCCATAAAATGTTACATTTTTTAGGACCCCCTTTAAAAGTCTAGTTTTGATTCTTAGACACTTTGAGTTTGAAATCCATCAATTATGATTTAGTTTTATCATGGGAAAGTCTCAATATGTTTGGTTTTTTCACTGAGGCGGAAAATTTTCTTTTGATCTGATATAGTGGATGATTTTCCAAGTTTTGAGCCGCTACATCGGACAGATTCTTAGGTTTTGAGCTGCAACGATGGGTGAGTCTTTATTTTGAAAGTCGAAAGAAGCTCCGATTATTTTTATCCCGTTGTAGTGGATGGTTTCCAAGTTTAGAACTGCTACAACAGATGGTTTTTTGGTTTGAATATTGGAAAGTATTCAGATTCTATTTGCCCCACTACAACGGATGGCTTCCATTTCTTGATCCGCTATGATGGACGGTTGTCCAATTCTGATACACTACGATGGAAATCTCTTTTCTTATGTGTCACCGAAATATTTCTTCATCCTCTACAACAGAGGTTTCCATAAATCCATGCCGCAATGGTGGGTCGGGTTTGTTTTGAATGACGGGAATGTTGCCGCTTCCTTTTCATCCTGATACAATGAAATGTTTTCAATCATGGAGCCGATACAGCAGCCATCCTTTTATTCTGTGTTGCACTTGGTTTTTGGTTTCTTTTTCGTTACAGTGGAGGTTGTTCAAACTTTGAAGCTTGTTTCTTAACCTGGTTTCCAATCCGCTGCCATGGATAGTTGTCCATATATTTGCCACAATGGCAGAGTAGTTTCCTCGTTGATGATCCAATCTTCATTAGTCCTACTTCACTGGATACATTTTAGTTTTGGAGCTGCTACGACGGTTGTCATTCATATATTCCTTCCTTGATTGTTTCCCAATACCCTTTGACTGTTGGAGCCGCAATGTAAGTTGGGCGTATTGCTAAGTCTTAAACCAATGGTTGTGGCTGTTTCGGGATATATCAAGCCACCGTTTTCAGTGCATATTGACTTACCATTTTCCACCCAATGCGCTATGTATGGTGCGAGGGGTTTGAACTTCGCGTATGTGGCTTTTAATGCTTTACCTACCGCTTTAAAGGGTTTTAGCTGTAGATGTCTATTTTTATGCCATGAAGGGGTGGGTATATGTTGGGTATTTTATGAGGCCACCTCACCTGCTCGTAAAGCTTCATCATCCCATTCTGATGTGTTTTTTCCCACATCCTTTTAATTTTTAACATAGGGCATCGCCATCCGCACTTCACAGCATTTATTTTGAGGAGTGAACCCTTGTGTCTAAGGGCAAAGAAGTATCACAGTTGATTGGGTTACTTTATTTTAGAGTGCAAAGGTTGAAGCCCTCCTACACCCAAGTTTTCTACCTAAGTATTGACATTTTGAGCTGTAGAATGTTTTTCCTGTCCCGATAGGTGAAGATAGTGAAGTAATACAAAGTAGTAGTGCTGTGTCTTAAACGGTTTTGCCTAACATGTTATATTCATATTTTCTCTTATCTGAATGCATGAGTTAGTTTTATAATGTAAACAATAAAACATTTTCTATGTTGTTGTAGACGTCTCTCAAGGTATGACGAAGAGGGGAAAGAAGAAAGCCAAGATCGTAGATTATGTTTCAATTGCAGAGGTTACACCCGTGTCAAGGGTTGAAGTAATATATGAAGATACAAAGGACCAATGCATGGAATTTTATAAGAAAGTGCTTACAACTCATAAGAGATGCCAGAACTCATCCAAACGAAGGCTAGATGTGCTTCCAGCACATGAAAAATACTTGGAGCAATTGCAGGCTAGAACATAGGAGGATGAACTTGGCATACAGTTGGTATGAAAAGGTGATTAAAAAGATGATTGCTCAAGCTACAGTAAGTAACTTCCTTTTAGAAGATCATCTTTGAGTAATTCTAGCAAGGATGGATAACATAAAGGCTCAGGATTCTAAACATGAAGTCACGGTCAGATTTTTGGAGCCAACATATTTCGAGATTATTGTTTCGGATGCCATGGCATGGAAACAATTCATTACTGAGTTGAATGGGCCCGTTTAAGTGATTTTTGGTCCTATTGACACATGGGAAATTATAATTGTAACACTTTTTGTATTTATTTCTTAATTAGTGAAGACACTAGAATACAAATATTTTGTAACCAAAGGTTGAGGAAGCCCAAATTGCACGAAAACCAAAATCCATTGATCAAATGTATAAATAGAGGTAGAGTCGAATAGAGAAGGGACTTTTCTATCTCTATTAGATGAAATAATTTTGTAAGAATAAATAAGAACTGAATTTCTACTAGAGAAGGAGCTGTTGAAGTTTCAAATGCATGATATGGAGATGGATGAAGATAGAACTATTTCTGTTTAAGATGACTCTATAAATATGTGAGATTGTTTCGCTTCTGAACTATTTCTATGTTGCGAATGATTTCCTGTTCATTGTTATGAAGCTTACGCAGCAAGTGATGTAATGAATGTTTTAATAAACACTGAGCTATATCTTTGTTAATATTTATACTATATTTATGTATTTCAAAATATATCAGCTATTTGTAAGATCCTTTATGCATAAGTTTCAGTACATTACTCACAAAAATAATAATCTTGCTCCCTAGGGATAGGTTAGATAGTATAGGTTAGTTTAGCATAGCTGTTATTTTCTTTCTGCTATTCAAAAACAAAGGGAAATAAGACGAGAGGTAAGAAACTGTGCATCACATTGTGAACCTTTGTTGTCTGATCATCTACATTTAATTTAGGCACTTGCATATCATTCATAAAACATAAAAAAAACTCACATTAATGGTGGACCGGGCTGCAACTGGTAAAACATATTTAAACTAGTACTTAACTCTACGGTAGATGGACCGTAAACCGGACGGATTCCCCATGCCAAACAATGAACGAGCTAATTGGGAGCGGTTATTGGGGAGAATCCCTATTGTCGGTACCTAGGATTCCCCAGGCATCAGTAGTTTGGGCACTAAAAGGAGGGCTTCCAGTGCATGGATGGCCGAGGAAATTCGTTTTCTCGAGAACATTCTACCGGTGATAGTTTTGAAACTAATTTTCCCAAGAGACCTAGTCCTAAAGGAAAATTTAACCCTGGGTCAGATGTTCCAGAATACCTTTATCCTGTCTCTAACGAAGTCGTCGATCATTTAAGAAGAGTCACAAGGTTGTATGCAAAAAAGCTTGGAGGATTGCCGAATATCCTTGATCTACCCAGAAGACAAACTCGTAGAAAATAATGTCCTTACAAAGAAGATTCAATGTTAGTAGGAGATTTTTAAGAGTTGGTAGATTTAACCTTACAAGAAATTGTTCAACCTCTCAATCAGTTGGGACCGGAGTCCCCGAATTGTTCACCCTTTCGAACCCCTGTTTAATCTCCATCTCAGCCTCCTAAGCAAATCATGGCTGAAAATATACCTCCAAATCCTATTGCTAATCAGCCTCCTCTTGTACCATCTTGGAGGGATAGAACACCATAGAACTTAGCTCCTCCATTCCATGATTTTCCACGAAATTATGAAAAGTCTTTTCCTAGATTTGACCCGAGGAAGGCATATCTATGGATGACCATCTACAGAGTTTTTTTCCTGGATTTGGAAGCATTAGGAGTTGAAGATGAGGATGTGGTTTGTAGTATTTTTCCTCATACTCTCAAAGATAAAGTAGCGTCATGGTATTTTGGCTTGCAGGCCAATTCAATCACAGACTGGGCCACTTTTGAGAGAATGTTTAAAAACAAGTTTTGTAGCCAAAGAACTACTACTACTTTGATGAAAGAACTATTGGCTCTAAAAAAGGAAAAGAAAGAAAAGGTGCAGGACTTTACTCATAGGTTTTCTACTCACTTAAACAATTTCAACACAGCCATAAAACCGACTGAAGAGAATTTAATAGAGTATTACACATCGGCTCTTGGCCCTGACATGGCCATGTTTGCTAAAATATCAATTCAGGCCACTTTGGGTGTAACATATGAGGAGGTAGAGAAGATAGAGGTTGATCTAGAAAGCATAAACAAGTATTCGATGGAGTTAGAAACAAATACCTTCAGTAGTAAGAAGCCTCTATTACTGACCAGACCCAAGGATGAACAATCAAATGAATTGGAAGGGGTAGTCAAGATGGTCCAGAAGTTGTCCAATAAAATTGCTGACATGGAAAAGGAGAGAGAATCCAAGAAGCAATTCAAGCCTTATTATAGGAGAAAAGATGAAAGTGGTTCCTCCCAACCACCTATGCACAGTCCTTCTATCGTGAATCTCACTGAGGTTGGGATGGATACCTTCTGCACTTTCCATCAACAACCTCACTATGAAAAATGTTGCCCACAATGGATTAATTGTATGACTTTAGTTATGAATCAGTTACTTGATTCCAAATTAACCTAATCTGTGGCTGAGGAAGAAGAAATTCATGAATCAGAAGAGACACTTGAAGAGACTACCATGGTCTTGTGGGATTGTGCACCTATGCTGGGTTTAGAAGAAGAAGAACTAAATTAAGAGATACAACTATCAGATGTTAATGTCACAACCAAAAGCAAGGGTCCAATAATTGAAGATAACACACTGATGCCCAAAATTAAAAGAATTCGGGAAACTTGAAGAAATTCAAAAATAACACTCAGACCCAACTTATACCTGATTTGGTTATTACAAGGAAAAATGCTCCAACTATTAGTAAGGACATAAATGATACTGAAAGAAAAGTAGAAGGTGTGAAGAAAAACTCAACAAACTGTGAGATGGGGTATGATATAATAGAATACATCAAGGAGACCAAGGCTAATATTTCTTTGTTTGAGATGTGTAGTTTAACCCAGCAGAAGAAGAACTTTTAGAAGCTTTGAACCCACCAACTAGTAAACCCCAAGAAAATATTCAGTTAGAAGAATAAATCAGTGAAGCCAGTATTAGGGGAAAGTCAAAATCCAGAACTTTACCATTTCTGCTTACATTTGAGATTTTCAATCATAATGTGCACAACTGTTTGGTTGATTCAGGAGCATTCACAAATGTTATACCTTTTTCGGTGTGTAAAAGGATAAATGGCCAACCCAAGCCATCTAATGGAAATATAATACAGTTGGATAGAACAATTATGCAGGTAGTAGGAGAAATGGAAGACATGTTGATACGTTTATCTGCAGATGAAAGAGTGTGCCAATTTATAAACATCATGGAGGCTAACATACCAGAAGCTTATGGATTAATCATGAGCTGAGACTGGTCTATGAAACTAGATGGATATTTTTCAACTGATTATCTCATTTATGGTTACCCTATCAAGGATGTCAAAATCATATTAAAGTAATGACAGATTCGCATATGAGACACAATGTGACACAATTAGAAGGGAAGAATGAGTCGGTAAATTTTTCAAACTTAGTGTTGGGGAATTATTTCATTGAACTAGAACCAGGAAATTACCAAGTTGAAGAAGCCAATAATGGATCAGATGTGCAACCCGTTCTCCTTCAGTTTTCACGGGTTGATAAAGTTGACTGTAACATAGTTAGCTTAGTTTTAGATGTAGAAAGTAGCAATAGTTCAGTAGAATTAGCAGATAAGTTTTGGGTACTGTACTTTGACGGTTCAAAAAACCAGGAAGGATCAGGATATGGATGTATCCTGATGGATCCATAAAAAATTAAACATTTTCTTTTGTGTGGATTAGAATTTGAATGCACAAATAATACAACCAAATATGAAGCATTAATACAAGGATTAAAAAAGGCAATTGAATTCAAGGTTAAGAAATTAAAAGTATTTGGAGATTCTGAAATTATTTTCAAACAATTTCAAAATACAATCCATTGTTTACCTCCACATCTAAAAGGATACCAAAACAAAGTATGGCATTTGCCAATGAATTTCGATGCATTTAATATAGTTTCGATTCCTAGGCTGAAAAATACAACAACTGATTTATTAGCTACGTCAGCTTCTAGGCTTGTTCCAACTAATAATCGATGTTCTATAAAATTGTTTTTCAGGGCCACTGTACCATATAACATCATGAATCTAAGGGTTTTCGAAGATGAACCGCAGATTTTAGAATTTATGACAAATGATGAGAATTTCAAGGGAGCTGTAGTTGATGATGAAAAACATCAAGCAAATCTTCGAAGTGGAAATTTTATACCCAAAGGAGTAAGGAATTTGGAAGGAATGTTTGATCTAAATAAGAATTTTAGAAGACCATCTAATGTCAAAACACACAGCTCATCTATGCAATTTGAGCTGGTAAATTTGGGATCGAAAGCTGACCCTAAATATGTAAACTTGGGAAAGTGCTACTCACCTGGAGAAAGCCACAAATTCATTAGCTTGTTTAAACAGTAAAATATTCCTTTTCTTGGAAATATGAATATCTTAAGACATATGAAATCCTCATTATATCGCATGTCATTCCAATTAAAGTAGGAGTCAAGCCATTTCAACAGCTATTAAGAAAGATGCATCTGAAGCTGGAACATTTGATTCAAAGCAAAATGAAGAAGCTGCTTAATGCAAGGATTATTTTCAGAGTCAAACACTCAGAATGGGTTTCAAATTTAGTACCAGTGAGGAAAAAGTATGGTGTTATTAGAATTTGTGTGGAATTCAGAAACTTGAATCATGCCTCTAATAAAGATAACTACCCTGTCCCGCCCATGGAACAAATATTGCATATGGTCTTAGGATTGGAATTATTTTCTTTGCTAGATGGTTTCTCAGGCTACAACCAAGTATTGGTAGCAGAAGAAGATAGGATGAAGACTACTCTTAGAGCTAAGTGGGGGAATTTGCGTATAGAAGGATTCCCTTTGGACTTATCAACGTTGGAGAAACTTTCCAGAGGGCCATGGATATAGCTTTCTACGGGATGATTAGCCGAAGCGTGGTAGTCTATTTAGACGATGTTATAGTTTTTTCCAAAAGAATAGAAGAACACATGTTTCATTTAAAACAAATTTTTGAACGCTGTCAGAAACATGATATTTCTTGAAATCCAAAGAAATGTGTGCTCCCTATATTAGACCGAAAGATTTTGGGTCATATAATTTCTAAGGGATCTCAATAGAGCCAGAAAGGATTAAAGATATAGCACAGATCCCTTTGCCCCACAATAAGAAAGGAATGCAATCTTTTATGGGGACCATAAACTTTTTGTGAAGGTTTGTGCCC
Source organism: Pseudotsuga menziesii (assembly GCA_001517045.1). Taxonomy (NCBI): domain Eukaryota; kingdom Viridiplantae; phylum Streptophyta; class Pinopsida; order Pinales; family Pinaceae; genus Pseudotsuga; species Pseudotsuga menziesii. The sequence continues at coordinate 709,494 of LPNX010518471.1, forward strand.
AATTTTTCTCAGATAGTCAAACCTATGCAACAAATGATTAATAAAAGTGCTTAGTTTAAATGGACCAACTTAGAGAAAGGTTCATTCGACAAAATTAAAACAGCAATAGCTCATGCGCCCTCTCTCAAAAGTTCAAATTTCGAGAAATATTTCATCTTATATACTGTTTCTTCAGACAACTCATTAGCAGCAATGCTTACACAGAGATAAGAAGGGGGAGATGAGTACCCTATATCATTCATGAGCACTGGACTACAAGATGCTGAGTTGAATTACCCCACTGTTGATAAACAAGCATATGTGGTGTTCAAGGTAGTAAAGCAATTTAGGCCATATATACTAAAGAATAGAACCAAAGTTATTGCGCCTCACCCGACAATCCAGAATATTTTTGTACAAAAAGAGTTAGGAGAAAGAGGGGGAAACTAGGTCACAACCTTGCAAGAGTATGACTTGGAGTTTAAGCCAAAAACTATCGTCAAAGGATAGGGGCTTTACAAATTAATGGATGACATCTAGGATAATGGAGAGAATGAATGGGAAAATGAAACAGAGTTGCACATGGTTGATGTGTGTCCCATATTTACAATCCCAGAATCGTGGTATAGAGATTTAGTTCACTATCTCCAACAGGGTTATTTTTCTGAACACTAGAATTCCAAGCAAAGAAGGGCCTTGTGCTTAAATTCTGCATCTTACCAGGTAATCAACGGAGTGCTATTGAGAAAAAAATATGATGGAGTTTTCCTGAGATGTTTAGAACAAGAAGATGCAGCCAAAGTCATTAAAGAGTTGCATGATGGCCCTACTGGAGGTTAGTTTTCAGGAGATACTACAACACATAAGATTCTAAGAGATGGATACTACTGGCTGACTTTGTTCAAAGATGCTCACGCTTATGTCATAAAATGTGATACTTGCCAAAGAAGTGGTGGGAGACAAGCGAAAGTAGCCGGGTCATTAAAACCAATCATTATTTCTGAACCATTAGAGCAATGGGGGACTGATATTATTGGAGAGAATAATCAAAATTTCTCATTACAACACAAATACATCCTTACGGCAATAGACTACTTCACCATATGGGTGGAATCCATACCATTACGTAAAGTAAACGAAGATGCAGTCATGGATTTTTTGCAAGGACATATTATGACCAGGTTTGGGGTTCCAATTTCCCTGGTTTTTGATAATGCATCTTATTTTTTGTCTATTAGACTTACTGCATTTACAAATGAGAAAGGAATTAAACTACATTATTCTGCTAACTATTATCCACAAGTAAATGGGTTAGCTGAATCTACTAATAAGAATCTCATTAGAATCTAAAGAAGACTGTCATAGAAAACTAGAGTATCTGGCACATAGCTCTTCCAAATTCACTTTGGGATGATCGAGTCACACCCAAGAACTCCTTAGGTGTGCTACCCTACACCTTAATCTACGGAAAATAAGCTATCCTTCCCCCCAACATTTTATTTCCTTCTTCTCAACTAGTCCAAGCCTCTAGAGGATCTAATAACGATGTCTTGCAAGCCAAATCAATACTCTGCTAAAATTAGAAGAGTCTTGATCCAAGTCCAAGGAAAGGTTTAAGCACCAACAAGAGATTGTGAAAAGATGGTTTGACAAGCACAAGTCCGAGAAGAAAGAGTTTGAAGTAGGTGATTTGGTTTTGATCAAGTGGGATCACCTGCATGATGAAAAGGGAAAGCATACTAAGTTTCAACATTTATGGATAAGCCCATTTTAGATTGCAGAAAAGTTAGGCCCCTCAACCTACAAGTTACAAGATTTGCAGGGGTGGGAAGAGAATCTTCCAGTTAATGGTTTGGTTCTCAAACCTTATTTTACAATGCTTTTGATTTTCTTTTTTGTACATAAATAAACCTTTGATTTTTGTTTATTTGCTTTGTAGTTAGTTTGCCTTATTTACATTTTATTTCTTAGAATTCGATTTATTTCATTTTGTTTATTTGCTTTATTTCAATTTTCAAATAAACCAGCACAACTTGTGGAATTTGGGGAACATTGGAATTTTAGGAAATCTGCAAATATTTTGATTTAAAAGTTGCTTATTAAATATGCATATATCATGATTAAGATCCTTTAAGTTGGTAGACTATCTAAAGGAAGGTTATGAGAACATTGAAGTCCTATATAACCCCTATTAAATAACTAAGGTAAGAAGAGTCTAGAGTACTATTTTGAGGCTCCATTCACTTCACATTAAAATATGTACTAGGAAGTGAACAGCAATGAACCACAAAAAGGAAATGGGGTGGATAGGTGTATAGTATTTAAAATGATCCCATGCCAAAAATAAAAGATAAAAAAGGCTTAAGAGAGTCAAATTTTCCCAGAAAGAAAGCATACATCAAAAGACATGTTGAATAAAATCAGTAAATATACAAGATGGCTCAGAGGTTCTTCTCCGTCCGTGAGTTGAAAGAAAACTATCTCTCCAACAAAAGGACACTATGGATGGAAGAACCTAAACCAAGTTTCAAATCAAAGGATAAATCCGGGAAGACTCAAAAGGACAAAAGTCCAAAAGCATCGAAAGAGTGCAAAGGGCATGGGAATGAGGAACAAACGGATATGTTTGTCCACACTCTATTACGATCCTGTGGTGTTTGAGTTGTAAGAAATCTGAATGCAGAAGTAAATGAACCCCATATATTATCCTTGGAAGAGTTATCGAGACTTTGAGAACCTTGTTCCCCTATCCTAGGTGGACTATAATCAATGTTAAAGTTCTAAATATTGCATTCTAGAAAGGTATGGACATCTTAAATAAATCTGGAGAAGTTTGCAAAGAATTGATTTAATAGAACATATCAAAGCAGTTATGGTCTTAAAAGTCAATTTTTCCAGAGATCTATGTTCACCAGCCAGTCTCCAATTGTTGCTGCTGCAACTATCCCCCAATTTTTTTTTTCATTTTTTAGGACCCCCTTTAAAAGTCTAGTTTTGCTTCTTAGACACTTTAAGTTTGAAATCCAGCAATTATGATTTGGTTTTATCATGGGAAAGTCTCAATATTTTTGGTTTTTCACTAAGGCGAAAAATTTGCTTTTGATTCAATATAGCGAATGACATTCCAAGTTTTGAGTCGCTACAGTGGATAGATTCTCAGGTTTTGAGCTGCAATGGTGGGTGAGTCTTTATTTTGAAATTCAGAAGAGGTTTCGATTATTTTTATCCCACTGTAGCAGATGGTTTCCAAGTTTAGAGCTACTATGGCGAACAACTTCTTATGTTTTAGGCTGCAACGATGGATGATTTTTTGGTTTGAATGTCGAAAAGTATTCAAATTCTATTTTTCTTGCTACGACGGATGGTTTCCATTTCTTGATCCACTATGACAGACGGTTGTCCAAGTCCGAGTTGCTACAACGGATGTGTCTTTTCTTATGCGTCACTGGAATAGTTGTTCATCCACTACAGCTGAAATTTCTGAAAATCCAAGCCGCAACGGCGGGTTGGGTTTTGTTTTGAATGATGGGAATGTTGCTGCTTACTTTTCACCCCGATATGGAGGAAGGTTTTCAATCATGGATCCGCTACAACATCCAACCTTCTATTCTGTGTTGCACTTGGTTTTTGGTTTCTTTGTCGTTACAACGGAGGTTGTTCAAACTCCGAAGCTTGTTTCTTAACTTGGTTTCCAACCCGGTGCCACAGATGGTTGTCCATATATTTTCTGTAACGGAGGAGGAGTTTCCTCATTGATGATTCGATCTTCATCAGTCCCACTTTAGCGGATGCATTTTAGTTTTGTAGCCACTACGACGATTGTTGTTCATATATTCCTTCCTTGATGGTTTCCCGATACCCTTTGACTACCAGAGCCACAACGTAAGTTGGGAGTATTACTGAGTCTTAAGCCGATGGTTGCGGTTGTGTTGGGATATATCAAGCCACTGTTGTCAAGGCTATTTTCATATTGACTTATCATTTTCCGCCTGATACGCTATGTATGGCACTAGGAGTTTGAACTTTGCGCGTGCATTTTTTAATGCTTTTCCTACCGCTTTAAAGGGTTTTAGCCGTAGATGTCTATTTTTACACCATGAAGGGGGTGGGTAGATGTTGGGTCTTTTTTGAGGCTGCCTCACCTGCTCGTAAAGCTTTATCATCCCATTCTAATGTGTTTTTTCCAACATCCTATTAGTTTTGAATTTAGGGCATCGCCGCCCCGCGCTTCAGCTCATTGATTTTGAGTAGTGAACCCTTGTGACTAAGGGGGGATAATTCTAGCAGTTTATTGGGTTATTTTCTTTTAGAGTGCAGAGGCCGAATCCCTCCTGCGCCCAATTTTTCTGCCTAAGTATTGACATTTTGAGCTGTAGAATGTTTTTCCTGTCCCGATAGGAGAAGATAGCGTAGTAAGAAAAAGTACTAGTGTTGTTTCTTAAACACTTTTTCCTAACATGTTATATTCATATTTTCTCTCATCTGAATGCGTGAGTTATTTTTGTAATGTAAACACTAAATTTTTTTCTATGTTGTTGCAGACACTGCTCAAGGTATGACGAAGAGGGGAAAGAAGAAAGCCAAGATCGTAGATTATGTTTTAGTTGCAGAGGTTGCACCTATATCAAGGGTTGAAGTAATATATGAAGATACAAAGGACCAATGCATGGAATTTTATAAGAAAGTGCTTACAACTCATAACAGATGTCGGACCTCATCCAAACAAAGGCTAGATGTGCTTCCAACACATGAAAAATACTTGGAGAAAGTGCAAGATAGAATATAGGAGGATGAACTTGGCATACAGTTGGTATGAAAAGGTGATTAAAAATATGATTGCTCAAGCTGCAGTAAGTAACTGCCTTTTAGAAGATCAACTTCGAGTAATTCCAGCAAGGATGGATGACATAAATGCTTAGGATTCTAAACATGAAGTCACGGTCATATTTTTGGAGCCAACAGATTTCAAGATTATTGTTTTGGATGCCATGGCATGGAAACAATTCATTACTAAGTTGACTGGGCCTGTTTAAGTGATTTTTTTTTCCTATTGACACATGGGAAATTATAATTGTAACACTTTTTGTATTTATCTCTTAATAAGTGAAGACACTAGAAGACAAATATTTTGTAACCAAAGGTTGAGGAAGCTCAAAGGGCAGGAAAACTAAAAGCCATTGAGAAAATGTATAAATAGAGGTAGAGTCTAATAAAGAAGGGAATTTTCTAGCTGTATTAGGTGAAATAATTTTGTAAGAGGAATTATTTCTTTTTATAGTAAAGAAGAACTGAATGTCTGCTGGAGAAGGAGCTACTGAAGTTTCAAATGCATGATATGGAGATGGCTGAAGATAGAAATATTTCTGTTTTAGCTGACTCTATAAATCTGTGAGATCGTTTCACTTATGAACTATTTCTATGTTGTGAATGATTTCCTATTCATTGTTATGAAGCTTATGCAATAAGTGATGTAATGAATGTTTTAATAAACATTGAGCTAGCTCTCTGTTAATCTTGCTACTGTATTTATGTATTTCGAATTATATCAATTATCTGTAAGATTATTTATGCATAATTTATAGTACATTACTCACACAAATAATAATTTTTCTCCCTAGGGATAGGTTAGATAGGGAAGGCTAGTTTAGCATAGTTGTTATTTTCTTTCTGTGATTCAGAAACAAATGGAAATAAGACAAGAAGTAAGACCTTGCACATCACATTGTGAACCTTTGTTTTCTGATCATCTGCATTTAATTTAGGCACTTGCATATCATTCATAAAACATTAAAAAACTCACATAAACGATAGACTGGGCCGCAACCGGTAAAACATATTTAAATCGTTACTTAACTCTATGGTAGCCAGACCATAAACCGGATGTATTCCCCATACCAAACAATAAACGAGCTAATTGGGAGTGGTTATTGGGGAGAATCCCTACTATCGGTACCTAGGATTTTCCAAGCATCAACAGAAGGTAATTTTTTTTGCAAAAATAGCCCATATCTACATCCCATAGAATTGTTTCCAACATTCTAAATTCTACGGGAAACCTCAAGATTGATACATATATAATTAAGATGTATTTAATACTATAATACCTTACATACTATCTCGAGGATAAAAACACAAAAAACATATCATTTGACAAGCTAAAAAACAAGGACCCTATACATTCCCAAATCCCTCCCATGGAGAAGGAGAGATAGAGATTTCAACAATGGTTTTGTTTAATTTGTAGACCAAATCCTCATTAATAGTCTTTGATTCAACACCCCTCATGAGCTTGGATTGGATTCCATCCAACAATTCTTGGTGAAGATCCATAGTAAGAGACAATTTTTTGAATTGGGAACTTTGCAACTATGCCTCATGTTCAAAATCATGAAATATGTGATCAATTAAATAGACATGGGTGGTTAACTCACATATGGATTAAATAATGCCTTCCATTTGTGAATTTTACATACGCAGGGTTTGCTAAAGGTACCTGTTATACCTAAATCTTGTCATCAGCATGTGATGATATCCCAAACTTCAGTGTTTCCCTCAATCCCAAATTGTGAAGTAAGAATATTGGTCCAGACATCAAATTTGTATATGAAAATCCAGCACCGCTTCTACCCTTTAGTAAAAAAGTGGTACCTTCTTTAGCAATGCCTATGATATGTTGGAATTAAGAGGTGGCACCACCTTTACCCTTTGAGAAATGCACGGTTCTTCCTAAAACCACTTTGTCATGGTGCCCTTGGTAAAAATTGAAAAAGAGAGGTTCTCACGAAGCTTCTCGAAAGAATGCTTTGTGGCACCCTTATCCCTAATCACTAGGGCCAGTTGGGCCTGAGATCCATCCTTGTAGGATCTCCTAGCCACCTCAGCCACCAATTTCTCAACCATCCCTATCCATTCCAAGCCTATAAAAGAAGGCTTAATCTCCATGGTTTAAAAGAGAGTAATGTTATGATGTTGCATTGATATTTGGGCCTGAGTCAGTCAAGAGAACTTGAGGGATCAAGTTGGAGATATTGGGGACATGATGTTGGTTTTGTGAAGGAACATATCAACACTAAGGCATAGGTTGTAAACTCTTTCTTCATTTTATTAATGCAAAGTTGGTTCCTTTCCCATATACTTGTTATGTTGTAATTTTGCATGTTATTGTCATATTCCTTAGTCACTAGCATAGATCTATAGATGATGTTCTAGTATATTTGATCTCTTGTGTGTTTGATGTGTTTATGCAGGTATTCCCTTGGAGACCTTTTTTCATAAGAGAAGAGCCACACCACTCCATCAAAGATTGTATTTCAGGTGTTTATAACTTCTATGTAAAGTCTTCTAACCTTGTCGTGAACTATTTGATCTGGATATGAACCATTCAGACCAAAGGAACAACTTCTTTCTGTAGAAGGTGTGAAAGTCCTAGCAACAGTCCCTAATGTCTTCCTTCATCTCCTGAAACTCAACACTAGTTCTTAAATCTTTTCCATAAAACCTTCTTTAGATTTCATGTTGTCCCTTGTCATGAGCTCCCAGAAAACAAGCTTCCGTAGAGTAATTTTTCATCCCTACAAAATGATGGTATGGAACACTCAAACATTGTCTAGTTGAAGGCAAATAATTTCAAGAGTGATCCAAAGGGACCAACCCCAGGAAAGCACAATAGACTCACGTATTTCCCAAATTAGTTCAGAGAGAGAACAACACCCTCAACCCAAGAGAAATATCCAACATGAAAAATATAATAGACTCAAGAATGGAACTCTTGGTCACCTAGAGAATGCTTTCACCAACCTCCAACTAGTCAAAAAATACAAACAAAATACCATATTTCTTCTAAATACATGTTCTCTTAAGCCTTATCCCATGTGTGAAGTAATGGCTCATTTAATTCCTTTGATTATAGATTTGGATTGCAAAGTGGTATTCATGCAAATCCAATGAGTCATTAACAATTGTTTCAAATTCATGATTAATCACCTAGGGGAGCCACTGGGTATAAGGTGGGCCCCCTTTTTTGCTTATTTTTCCTTTGACAAGGTTAGTATCTAGATTCACTAATAAATCAAATAATTTGATTGTTGTTTATGCAAATATGCATCAGAGTAATTAAATTGATACATGGCACAATATTAACGATACAAGATTGCAATATTCCAACAATTCTATCCTTGGGCAATATGCCTTTTATGGTTTGCGAAATGATCAATATAGAATCTCCTATGACCAAAACATTTTGAATTTTGAGAGAGACAACAAAGTCTAGATCAATGAATAAAGCGTACCTTTCTATTTGATTATTTGTAACTTTTCCCAAGCCCCAAGAAAACAAGATAACTTGATTTCCATTTGGATCAAGAAGGACCCCCCCACTCCTATTTCCCTAGGACTTCCTTTCCAGGCACCATTAAAGAAGAGGGCATAACTTGGATGTTGGGATAACCATTTTTGAGGTTCTTTATGTTTTAGATCAATTTTCCAAGGGGGGGAAGATGAAGGATGATTCAAATTACTATTGGACTAAAGGGAGCTCAATGGGAGAAAATACTCAACCCATTTCTATTTTGAGGTTGAGAGAAGATTTTGAGATAGCCTTGATAGACCTTTATTGAGAAGTGCATCATGTATTAAATCCTAGACATAAAAAGCAGTATGAACATGAGAGATAAGGATTGAGTCAAATATCTCCCTTTTTCCGCTAGTCCAAACTTTTTAGAACACGTATTTGAGATATGCACTCTATATTTGATCCAAATACCTGGGCTATCTTCTCTTCCAAAGAATAAAATATCCACTCTAGGTAGAAGGTAAAACACATATGTGATAAAGACATTGTAAGAGAATGTCACATACATATTTGATATAATTAGAATCAAAGAAGAAGTGTTGAATGGATTCCTCCTTACATTGGACAACATACACCAAGAAGGCCCAAATATTTGGTACTTCTTCAAATTCTACATCGAAAGAATTTTACCATGAACCAACAACCAACAAAAATCATTTATAAAGGAGGATGAGGTTGTTCCAATATAAGCTTCACATATCCATCATGGATGTTTATTTTCCACACTTCCTCCACCCCCTACTGTCTTTTTCTCTGCTGTTAACCAGAGAAGCTTCACGAAGATGATAAATAAGAAGGTCATATTTAGGGGATAGATGCAGAGGAATATCCATTCTTATCTAGTTATAACAACTTCCTTCTTGGAGCCAAGAAGCAATTCCAAATAAATATTTTATGCCCTAAACACAACCATTCTTTGATATATGAGAGGACTTCTTTACATGAAAAGGGGACAATTTTGAGGAGTCTATATTCCCACAAATTGATCTTCTTATCGTTACCAGACATCCAATAAATTCCATCTTGGAATAGGTTTCGATCTTGCTTGCAAAGATGGCGAATTTTGGAACTAGAATCAATCCAAATCTACTTGTCAAGTCAATTGAGACAAGGATTTTTAAAGTACTTTTCCCAAGAATATCTATTCCACCAAGCATTCTCACCCGAAAATAAATGTCATAACAACTTTTCTCCCATTGTGATATTCATTAAATTTTGATTTCTGATTCCCAAGCCTCCAAAATCCTTTATCCCTTTAACGATATCCTAGTTGACTAAATGCCTAAATGAAATTTCTTATGATTTGATTTACTTCCTTTCCATTGAAATTTCTACATTTCTCTACATAACCCATGCAAAATTCCCACAATAGCCAATAGAGAAGAAAATTGAAATATGGAGAGGGAGGGGCACATACCTGATGATAGATTTCCTTATTGGATTTATCCATCACATACCCTAGGGATACATTTTTCTTTGATTTTTCTAGTGATTTTTTACCAATTAATTAGATACCCAAGTACTTAAATGAATACCTTCGACTAATTCCATATAAGCCAAAAATTCAAGAAATGCATTGAAGAGTCATAGGTGAAACATTCCAATGATATATTTTACTTTTATCTTCATTGTGTTTTCCACAGAAGCCTCTAGGAACACATCTAGTTTGGATTTAAATCTCTTGACATTGATACCTGAGGATCCTCTAAAAGAATGGTATCATCAATGAACTGTGCTAGGTTTGTATCTCTAACTCCTCAAGCTATAGAAATTCCTGCAAGGTTTCCATTTGCACGTTCCTTCACTAAGCTTCTACCCAAACCTTCAACCACAATAATGAAAATAAATGGGGAGAGGGGAAAACCCTACTTTATATCCCTTATGGCTTGAAATAATTTAGAAGTCCTACCATTAATTAGGGGGCAATTTAAGGATGACTGATGAAATCTTGAATCCAACCGATGAAGGAAAGGGAGAATCCCATGTTTTCCATATCATCATAAATGAATCTATTCCTAACATGATCAAAGGAATTCACCATGTCTAATTTAACCACCATAATAAGTTTCTTTCTCAAAATGCTAGAATGAATAGCTTCTTGAATAATGATTATGTTGTCCACAATTGTCAGTTTGGCATAAAAACTCCAGTTCCTCTAAAATGATTATGGGGAGAAGAGCCTTAAACAACTTGGGTAAGACCTTAGTTAAGACTTTGTATGCTGAATTACACAAAGATATAGGTTTTAAATTGACAAAAGTGGAAGGTTGATTCTCCTTGGGTATATGAGCGATGAAGGAAGAGTTATTGGCTCCACCCATTTTGTCCTTTCCATATGTCTAGTTTAGCATTTTATAGAGTCCCCCTTTAAAAGTATTCCAACATGATCGATAGAAGCATATGGAGAATGCATCCAACCTAGGAGATTTATCTAGATGAAGACTTTAAATAGCCTCTAAAAATTCTTCCTCGAATATGGGATGATATAGAGGTTGATTTTATTCCTCTGAGATTAGCTGCAGAATGTTTACCAACATTTCTTCTTTTTCCATTACATTTGTGCCCCACTACTCAGTGTATATATATTTAAAGTTCCAATAATCCTCTTCTCTATTGTTTTCCACACCAAAATTTTTGTAACCTTCTAGATCTTGAATTCTATGAATGCCATTTTTATTTAATTTTAGGTTTTCTTGATGATGGAAGAATGAAGTGTTGCGATCTCCTACCTTTAGCTAGATAACTCAGGATTTTAACCCCTATTCTTATTATTCCATGATTCATACTTCTTGGAGTTTATTGTTGAAATTATTTTTCCTTTTGGAGGAGCTCAGGGCTGATCTCAATCGAGTCCATGTGAGTTTGTAGAGAACCTAACTCAGATTGCAACGAAATCCTCTGATTTTTCAATAGAGAGAAATTTCTTTTAGCCTAGTCTTTAAGGTTCATCTTGACAAGTATGATATTTGATTCCAAAACAAAGGAATGGGAGCTATGAACATATGTCACCCAGGAGGCTTGGACAATCTGATGACCGTCATCCTTATTTAGATAAAGAAGGTTGAAACGAAAAGTGGGCCCTTAACTATTTGGAATATCCAAGGAAATGCGTATTGGATTATGGTCAGATACCACCAAGGGTAGGATGGTAGAATGCATCAAAATACCTATTTAAAGAAGATATCTATCATCAAGAAAACTGTCAAGATTAGCTTCTATATGCTTAGGTCTAATTTGCTTGTTTGTCCAAGTGTAGTTACTCTTTTTTTGGACGAATATCCATCAAATCCATACCTCCAATGGTATATTCCAATTGTTCTCCAAATGGATCTCTAACAATACTCCCTCCACAATGCTCATTTGTTGAGATGATAGCATTTAATTCCCCTACCACAATATGACACTGATATTCCCTAATCGTTGATAAAGAACACTGGAACCCCATTTTATCTCCATATAAAACATGACCATACACATTGCCCATCAAGATGGATTCTTGAGAGTTTATATCTTCCAAGGCTACTAAAATCCAATTGGAAATTTCCTTACTTCTTATTAGCTTGGATTTTCTAGAGTCCCAAAAAGTTGGTATATCACTAGAGTCTCCCTTGGAACTTATAACTCTTTCCATTTTTCCACACCGATTGAAGTAAAGAACATACTTCTTCAGCTTCCATTTTGTCTCCTAGATAAAAAACAAGGAGAGTTTTTCCCTATACAACATATTTTTAACTGCTTCTATGTTTTGTTTTCTCCCTATGCATCTACAATTACAGGAGACAAGTTTCATTATTTCTTGCACCGAGGACTAGACTTACCACTTGGTTGGATTCTTTGTTCCCAAGCTAATTAATGAGACCCAATTCTCTTTATGTTTTTCTCCGGCAAAGCCTACTTCCTTAATTTTTTTTCCTTGCAGCATCTCCTTCACAAACTTGCTTCATAAACTTTCTTCATGCTTTATTTTGATGTGACCTAACCGCTTCCACTTCTTCCTAAGATTCCTGTCTAGAATAATTTTCTCAAGTTATAGCTACGAATCCTACCAAGTTGTGTCCACTGTTTTAGAATAATTTTATCTCTTTGATTGGCCTAGTAGGGAGAGTAGAGATGTAATTTATTCTAGGCCCACTTGCTCCACTATTGTCTATGAGGAAGATACAATGTGAAATGATCCTATAGGAAATGCCTCCTCCAAGGAAGTTAGTTACTCTCCATTATCATCTCTTCTTCTTCTTCTTCTTCTTCGTAAGGATAAAAAACTTGTTAGATGAGGAGGGACATGTAGGTAGAAAGGGTTTGGAAAATGTTGAACCATGTGAGGTTTTTTTTACCCTTCTTTGTAACCTACTTCCATCTAACTTCTTTCTCTTTTACGAGATATTTCTCCATTTTTTTGTACAATTCCTGACAAAATGACCATATTCATGACATATCTTGCATTTGGAAGGGATTGGTTCATACTCTAATTTCTTCTCATGAGACAATTCATCCATACAAATAAACCTCTACACAGATCTTGACACAAGCAAACATGGGGGATTTGTTAGTATACCTTTCCAATGAGTTACCAATGGCTGCCAGATCTTTGTTTGACCAACAATTAAGGGGAAAAGGAGAAGCTTCATTCAAGCATGAACACTTGGGGGATATCACTGTTTAGAACAAAATACATGGTTTATTTTTTCATATACATTCCATGAGGGCCCATGAAGTAATGATCATTTTGGAAGATCAGATCTCGATATTCATTTTTCTCAAATAAAAAATCGTAGTAACCCAAGCCACATAAATGATGTTGCAATCTTCCTAAGACAAGAGGTCTCCAATTTTTAATCTATCCAAACCTTCATAGCCAACGGAGAAGGTGATAGTTCGATAAATAGTCCAATCGATACCTTTTTGAAATCTCGAGCACCTTCTTTTTCACTGTGGTTGATAAAATTTTAACGTTAACGGAAACTATCTCTTCACAAATTTCACCATAGGGCCAGATGAAGGGTTCATTGGCAAAGAGGCCTTTTATGAGCTCACAAGTTAGCGAAATTCCTCACCCACAGTGTGATCCTTCTCCCCATGCCGACACTTCCAAGACCATTGATACTAGACATTCCAAGACATTAATTCTCTAATGGGAAATGAATAATTTTCTACGGAAATATCTATTGTATAGTTGAGAGGAAAGGAAATGAGTGCTATTGTAGGTGGACAAGGTTCAAGATCAAATTTGTCACCTGGACGTAGGTTTTAGATGATATCCAAGGCCATTTATGGGATGAATGAAAAAATTAATATGCTTGCTAAGGCCACTACATGAATGGCCCTCAAGGAATTTATTACCACATACTCAAAGAAGATGGTTTTTATAGCTCCAGAGGTGAAAACTATCCTAATTTTAGATGATGGATATTAACTTAATTCTATTTAGTTGTTTCATTCCGAAATCTTGTTATGTTAGTTTTGATTATAGTTATCTTCAAGACATATTGAGAATAAAGTTAGTTATATGGATCTAAAAAAATGGTTTTTAAAGACTTATGATACATCTATTTTGTGGGGAAAGAAAGCCAATGTTATTTTTTGTGCCTTGTTTGGTTTCCCAAATAGTGGACCAACCATGTAACGACATGAATATTTATTTTATACAATAATATAATATAGACTATCTTACAAAAATTTAAGTGAGATATAGATTTACTTTAGGATTTTGGATAACAAAAAAAATCACGAGTATGCTCAATCTACGAGTATGCTCAATCTACAGGTGATTTTCTAGTCCAATCAATGTGATTTGATCAACATGATATTTCTCCATCATAATCTAGAGTCACAATTAGTCTCGAGCCTAACTATTTTACCTAACGAAAACCATTTCACATACTCTTATCTCTAGTGGGATATGAAATCAATTGGACACCATGACATCTCCTCAACTCATGAAAAACATCTCAAAATTTGCCACATCCATTAGAGGTTGGAATTTCTTTCCCAATCCTTGGTTTTGAGGTTGATGGAGTAACCTAACCTAGAAGGAATGGAACTCCATTCTCTTGATGATCCCAACCATACTTGGTGGGAATTATCATCAAACCTTGAGCCTTTATCATTGGTATTTCATTGCTCATTTGTATCCATATAATGTTGCATGAGTAAGTTATGATATACTACACAACACACATTCAAATAATAAACACATTAGAGAATCAATACACATATAACAATACTCAAGGTGTGGGATACCCTCCTTGTTATCATCATCATCACCATATATACATAACATGGATCAAGGAGGTGATAAATTTGTCATTGTATCATTTCTTTTAGAGATATATAAGATTGATCGAGGGCATGGTACATTTCTTACAATAAAAACCATCATCTTAGTTACATAAGATATTGTTAGTCAATTAATACATATTTGAGCCTAAATATGAATTTGTATTCCCACTAGAGTGCACAAATGATAACATATATGATTTAAGTGTTTAATATATTAGCCCATGGAATTCTTTGAAGACATAAAATCCTTACACATGATAAACTACAATAATAAACTAGAATCATAACAACAACATATGCCTATCTCTAACTATTAGTGCATGACTTCTTGTCACAATATTGGTTGATTTGTCTAGTCATAAGGTCACATGATGTCTTAGTGATATTGGGTTTAGTAAAACCCATGACTGTGGTGGTTGAATCAAAACCATATAAAAAACTAAAATATTTTGAAATATAACATTCCAAAATTACACAAAGGGATTACTAAACTAGTAATTAATTGCACTTAAGTGAAACACTATTCCACCTAGTTTAAACAAAATCTTGAATTTGATCATGAAATGATTGTTTAAAATTTTACTACAATAAAGATTATGTATTGAAGAAAACTGATATAAGAGATTAACATGAAACTGCTAAATCCCTTGTTACATGAATTATGTCACTATCATCATTTAAAAACTTGTTATCCAATCTACATAAAGAAACTATTTATCGAATTCCTTGGATTTTATCTCTTCAAACATAAATCCACAAAGATCCCAAGAAGAAGTTAAAGAAGCCTAACCTTCTTAGAAAACTCGTGAATTCATGCTTCTATCTTCTTTGAATTCCCAATCACTCCATAAACTATTACCACATGTCTTGGTTTTCGAGATCTTTTTGAGCATGTAACAACATTTTATATTATTAAAAAAATTTCTTTTTCTCCTTAAATTTTTTTAATATTGTCTTAATTTAGCCATTGTATAAAATTTTAATAATATAAACATTTTCTTTTTCCTGAAAAATAGGTTTAAAGAATAATTTTTCCGCACATTTTGAAATTAAAATAAAATTAAAAATTTTTTAACCTAGAAAACCCTAGCCTTCGCGGCCGACCTTAGACTTTTTCTACCCTATTCCAGTATTTATCAATGATTCTCACTCTCTCCACATTCGACATTGTCTTGATGATGGATCCCGATATGGATCCGAAACGTCGACTTGGTCATTTCGATACTGTGGTTTCTCCGACAACAACATCAATAACCATCATCTTAGTTACATAAGATATTGTTAGTCAATCAATACATATTTGAGCCTAAATATGAATTTGTATTCCCACTAGAGTGCACAAATGATAACATATATGATTTAAGTGTTTAATAGATTAGCCCATAGAATTCTTTGAAGACATAAAATCCTTACGCATGATAAACTACAATAATAAACTAGAATCATAACAACAACATATGCCTATCTCTAACTATTAGTGCATGACTTCATGTCACAATATTGTTTGATTTGTTTAGTCATAAGGTCACATGATGTCTTAGTGATATTAGGTTTAGTAAAACCCATGACCGTAGTGGTTGAATCAAAACCATATAAAAACTAAAATATGTTAAAATATAACATTCCAAAATGAAAGGGTACTACACAAAGGGATTACTAAACTAGTAATTAATTGCACTTAAGTGAAACACTATCCCACCTAATTTAAACAAAATTTTGAATTTGACCATGACATGATTGTTTAAAATTTTACTACAATAAAGATTATATATTGAAGGAAACTCATATAAGAGATTAACATGAAATTGCTAAATCCTTGTTACATGAATTATGTCACTATCATCATTTAAAAACTTGTTATCCAATCTACATAAAGAAACCATTTATCGAATTCCTTGGATTTTATCTCCTCCAACATAATTCCACAGAAATCCCAAGAAGAAGTTAAAGAACCCTAACCTTCTTAGAAAACTCGTTAATTCATGCTTCATCTTCTTTGAATTCCCAATCACTACATAAACTATTACCGCATGTCTTGGTTTTCGAGATCCTTTTGAGCATGTAACAACATTTTAGGCCTTTATTTTTCTTTTTTAACCACATGGCGGCCTTCGATTGGTCGATGTTTACAAGTGGTAGGTAATCTTGCATGGCCACGCCACTTTCCAATTAGGAATCAACCTTGTTTGTCTTTGGGTTCTCTATCCTTGTTGGGTTCTCTATCCTTGTTTTTACAAGCCTTAGCTTTTACTTTCCCATTTTGGTGCAAATCTATGAGGGAAATGATGAGTTCTTGTCTTATTCCTCTCTTCCACATGGTCCACACCTTCACATATCTTTTCCTTTGTGGTTTCTTTGGCGTGGAATCATGTAGTGTGCAGAGTGATGCACTCCAATTTTCTTTTTTCATTTATTCACATTACCTAGAGCTCGACATGCCTCAACCCTTATCCATTTTTTAAGACTTTTTCTTACTCATTCTATGAAGTGACGAGTGTAAAGTTAAGCTCCACTTTGGACCACTCCATTCTTCCACATGACCTTAGTACATTATTTTCCTTATCCATTTTCCAACCAAACAAATAGCTTCTCCAATGAATGAATTAGATACCTTAAGCATGTATAAACAAAGGAGTTTTAAGCATAGAATTAAGCCCCACCATTTAAATCTCCGAGGATCCAATCGGGATCACCAAGGTCCACATTCGAGTCACAACTTAAGCATGGAAACATGTAGGGACTTAAGCAACTATTATAGCACAAGTCATGGCTTAAGCAACAACCACAACTTAAGCTATGACATAGGTATCTTTTGCAACTCAAGTTACATCATGAGCACTGAGTCGAGCCTCGAGTTTAACTTTGACATCTCAATTCATGGTAATTTAGAAACATGATGTTTACTAAATTCTTATAAATATAAAATTTAATTATAAATTTTCAAAAATATGAATTTAATTTTTTTTATAATGATAGTAGTTTCTATTACATGATCAAAATAAAAATTACATATTAGATGTCAAAATAGATGGAACTTAGAGAAATTTTAAACTCCATTGAAATTACAACCATGACAGCTCTTCGTATCATTGATTTTGAAATTTTAATGTAGTAATAAATCCCTTAACGATGTCATGGTAATAAGGAGACTATGGACATTTTTATAAGATTATCTAGCTTTAATGAGGACATCATAAGGTCATTCTAGTATAATTAATTAATTAAATGAGAGAACTGAGATATGTTTTTGTTTTAAATAATAACTTAAATATGAATGAGATATGTAATGTTTGTATTTATAAATACAAAATATGTATCAAAATTTTAATTGATAATTTAAAAAATAAAAATTAAGAAAAAATGATGAGTGTTTTTCAAAAGAAAAAAGGCTATAACTTGTTATTCAAAGGTGAATCAAATTTAAAATATTTATTACATATGAGTTCAACAAAAATTTCAATATTTCATCATAAAAACATTTAATTTCTTTGTAGTATATAAAAGAACACGATTTTGTCCAAAAAAGACTTACTTAAATCGCTCTTATCATCTAAAAACCATCTCAAAAAGAACTGATAATAATCTAAAATTTGGACACATATACTGTCTGAAAATTACACAAGGAAAATAGAGTAGTAGACAATTAGTATTCCTTTAAAGTGCCTTCAACTATCTTAATAAAGTATTGAAATTATTATGAAAATAAGATGCCAGTCAGGTGCCTCCACTTCCCTTTTTGATAGTGAATATGCCATAGAATTAAGGTCCATGTAGATGTGGGTAAAGGAAAATGAAGAAAAAGAAAATTGAAGCTAATTAATCTTGTTACACCATTTCTCCAAGATGGAAACCTTGAAAGACGCATAACCTTTTTCCTAGTCCATAACTACATTAGAATCACCATACACCTGTAGAGCTAAAAAACCCTTGGAATATGGAAAAAGAAGTAACCCCAAAGAACCAATAACTCTGCCCTTGTGTTGGTTCTTGTAAATAAATCCAAAACATAACAAAAAATGTTTCCTATGAGACAATATGATCATCATTTCTCCTCCACATTGACTACAGGGAGTAGGACCATAAAACAATCCAATAGTATCATTAGCTGAAAATACATGTTCCTTATATAATCTTTGTTTTTTCTAAATGAATTCCTATCGGAGTGTCTATATAAACCCATAATTTTTTAGCTAACCAGCTGAGGGTGTTTCTGCTAATCTTCAAAGATACAACTGTTTCTATATTTCTAGATTCCCCAACACATAAAGGCAAGGAGTTCTTTGAACTAAGCAAGGTTATTAGTCTACATATTTTCAAATTTTCATCTAATGATAATTGATCCAAATCCACAAAAATGTGCATACCGTCAAGCACCTCACTCTAAACAGATATAGTAAAATTATAGTTCACAAATAAATGATAAATAGATTCAGAATCATTCTTGCATAGTATACAAATGTTAGGACCCTCAAAACCTATTTTAATTAAATTTTCCCATGTCATAATTGTTATGTTTTCTATGTTTTCATAGCGTAAGTCCTAACTTGATTAGCATTCAATACATTTCTATAATAACATCATAAAGAGGATCACTGAAAGAAACCCAATCACAAGGTACACAAAAATTTATCCGGGGAAAACCCTAAAGGGAAAAACCAAACAAAACTTCCTCAATATAGATTACCAATATGCAATGACCAAAGAACAAAGTCTCATCAAGTGAGAGACCAAACCCCAAGCATAAAATCCAATACACCAAATACATTGGTCCTCCTCCTTCTTTGTCTCTCCTGCTTTCTCTCTCTTGCGCAATACATGTGTGAGTGAGTGTGTATAAATGAGGGAGGACACCTCCCTATTTATACTAGTTTCCTAACTAACATTTTACCTAACTAGGCTGACCTACTTGACTAGTAGGGACAACCTACCTATGTACACTTCACAATAATAATTATATTTATCTTTTCTGGGTATTATTGACCCAACTTTCAATTGAGGGTTTACCTCATGATATTTGCATGACCTTTTACATCGGCAACATCTCCCGAAGGAGGAATAATAACTATGTGAAGTACAAGTAGAATATTCTTTGAAGTTACATTATTTCAACATGCCCCGTTAACAAGAAGGGTATTCTACTGACATCAAAAACAACTCGTGTGGCTTGACACAACATCATCAGAAGGAGAGAGAGAGGAGGAAACATCAACATCATCTCTTGGAACATTGTCTGGTACATCTATAGATCATTAGAAGTTTTGAACAACATCATCATATTCAACACGGAGCTAGAGTATCAACATCTTCAGTACAGAGATGAAGTGTCATCATCATCATCTTTGATACAGAGCTGAAGTAACATCATCAACATCTTTAGTATAGAGCTGAAGTAATATCATCTATAGCATGAAACTAGGGAATTGTTATCTACATCATGGAATTGGAACATCATCAGCAGCATGGAGTTGTAGGATCGTCATTTGTAGTGTGGAACTAGAGCATCTTCTGTAGCATGAAGATGGAACATCATCATCTACTGGAACATTATCATATGCAACATGGAACTGAAACATCATCAGTAACATGGAGCTAGCATCATCTATAGCATGGAGATGGAGCATCATCATCTACATAACAACTAATACATCACTAGCATTGACAACATGAGGCGAGATCATCAGCATAAAGCTGGAATAAAAACAACAAGATGTGACATCATCATCAACAACTCGAGGATGGAGAAACATGATCCTTCCTTTTGGAATTATGGGATCATGGACAACACATATAGATACTCATACAATCCTTCCTTTCAGAATTACAAGATCAAGTCTTTGCAGAGCTACCAATACTAATCACAACTAACACATACATACACAGGATGATCCTTCCTTTCAGAATTATGGGATCAAGTCCACCACTGACATCCTAGATGATCCTTCCTTTCGAAATTACAGAATCTAGTCCACTACTAACATCCTTGACAATCCTTCCTTTCGAAATTACGAGATCTAGTCAACTACTAACATTCTGGACGATCCTTCCTTTCATAATTATGAGATATAGTCCACTACTAACATTCTAGACGATCCTTCCTTTCATAATTACAAGATCTATTCCACTACTAACATTCTAAATGATCCTTCCTTTCAAAATTACAGGATCAATTCCACAACTAACATTCTAGATTATCCTTCCTTTCAGATTTACGGGATAAAGTCCACTTACTAACATTTTGGACGATCCTTCCTTTCAGAATTACGAGATCAAGTCCTTCTACATCAACATTTAAGATGGTCCTTCCTTTCAGAATTAAGGAATCGAGTCTAAGGATGGTTAGTCCTTCCACCTCAACATTTAAGACATTTATTCCTTTCATAATTATGGGATCTAGTCCAACAAGATCAACATTTAAGATGATCCTTCATTTAATAATTATGGGCTCAAGTATAAGGATGATCAATCCCAACATCAACCTATTTGGATGAACCTTCCTTTCAGAATTACGGGATCCATTCCAACAAGATTAACATTTAATACGATCCTTCCTTTCGGAATTATGGGATAAAGTATAAGGATGATCAATCCTAACATCAACATATTTGGACAATCCTTCCTTTCAGAATTATGGGATTTAGTCCAACAAGATCAACATTTAATACAATCCTTCCTTTTAGAATTATAGGATAAAGTCTAAGGATGATCAATCCTAACAGAGCTACCTATTGTGATCATAATTTACTTCCCCTTTCGATGGAAGTCCTAACGAACAAAACCAAGCTTGTCTCGGAAGCGTTCAAACTTCACACAAGACAGAGTCTTAGTCAACACATCTGCAACTTGCTCATCTGTGCTCACATATTGGAGGTTTATAGCTCCCTTCTGCACCATGTTATGAATGTAGAAGTACCATATTTCTATGTGCTTCATCTTATCATGGAACACAAGGTTCTATGTCATCTCCATGCAACTCTGGTTATCACATAGAATCACAATAGTATCCATCTCCATATCGAATAGATATGATAACAAATTTTGAAGCCATATGGATTCACAACTTGCGGAACAAGCTACAATGTATTTCGCTTCTATAGTATTAAGAGCAACACTAAATTGATTCCTGATTAGCCATGAGATCATGGCTGACCCCAGACTGAAACATCCTCCTAAAGTGCTCTTTCTATCTGAGACACTTCCTTCCCAATTTGAATATGTATAACCATACAGTCTAAAGTCATTATCTCTAGTGTAACTGAGACCATAGTCTATCGTACCTTTTAGGTACCTCATCACATGCTTTGAAGACACCAAGTGAACATGTCTAGGTTCAAGAAGACACTGACTCAAAGCATATATCTGGTTGGGTAATCATCAGATACATCAATGAACCGATGATCTGTCTGTATCACATCCACTAATTTTGACAAAGCATAAACCAAAATATTCAAGTGTGTATCCATGGGTGTGGCCATGGATTTACATTCCAACATGTCAAACCTTTTCAGCATTTCCATTGCATACTTCCCTTGGTTAAGGAATATTACTTCTGGGCTCTGCTATACTTCAAGACTTAGAAAATAATGCATCAAGCCAAGGTCTTTCATGTTGAATTCTACAACGAGCTTCTTCTTACACTAATATTTTCTTCTCATTGCATGTCAGGAATAAGTCACCCACATACAACAATAATATGACAAGTTCACCATCCATAGCATTGAAGTAAATGTTAGGATCAACCTTACTTTTAGTTCTGTGAGTTCGATTATGTTCATTAGATATGGGGTTTTCGATGCTGTTACTAGGCTAGGTATCAGATCGATTGTGAAGTCTATATCCCTTTTTGGAGGAAGTCCAGGGACTTCTTCTGGGAAGATATCTTGAACTCCTTTAAAACAAGTATTTCTTCCAACTTAGGTTTTATATCATTTTCATTATCATTCGATATATATACTGTGAATACCTTACATCCTTTTCTTATTGATCACTTCATTTACAGACCAAAGATTTCTTTGATGGTTACCTTCCTAGGAATTACTTTCACATTTATATTATTTCCATTATTATCAATACATGTAAATATTTTATCAAGACAATTTAGAAAAACTTTATGCTCCTCAAGCAAATCCATTCCTATCAACAGATCATAAGATCCTAAAGGCAATATATTTACCTTCACATGTGTAAGGAAAACATTCAACATTATCTTGCAATTTCTAACAATACTAGTAACCTTTCTTTTTGTACCTGTGGCTAATTGTACTAGCCATGACTTATCAATTTTTTAAGGTACCAAATTGCATAAATCAATTACTTTAGGTGAAATATAAATCAGGCTTGCACATGGATAGATTAAGATAGAGATAGATTGATTGTTTATCATACCTTCAATTTCAACCATGGAAGTTTGGTGGTCTGCTTGCCTATTTTCCAGTGTAGCGCACACTAGTGGAAAATGAGAGATTAGTGACCAAAAAAATGACCAAAATCCGCATATCAATGACCACTTTTGGTTTGGCGATCGCTGGTGGCTAATTTGCGGTCTTTTATTACATGACCAAAATTGGTCATTTTTATTTTGGTCATTTATAGCTTGTCGGTTGGTCATTAATTTGGTCATATATTTGAATCAATGACCAAATATATGACCACATTTGTGACCAAATTAATGACCACATGACAAGCTAGAATATGACCAAATTTGGTCACGTAATAAAAGACCATAAATTAGCCACCAAAACTGATTTTTGGTCATTGATATGCGAATTTTGGTCATTTTTTTGGTCATTTATATCTCATTTTTTGGCCGCATATCTCTCAATTATTGGTCATTTTATTTGCGAATTTTGGTCATTAATCTCATTTACTGGTCACTAATTTAGTCATTTTTAGTCGCTTTATGTATGGTCATTATATTTTAATAGTTTTAATGGTGTCCATTATTAATCAATATAAATTTTTAATTTGATATTACGTTTAAATTAAAAAAAAAATCATACATTTATTCTCATCTAATACACGCGAATCATGCAATGTCACATTATAATTAATTACAACACTTGTAAATAATATCTAATACACATGTAAATCATGTAATGTCACATTAATTAGTTAATAATTACAACATTGGTACATAATATAAAGTACAACCATATATATAAGTTTTAAACCACAAATTATATTATATGAAATGTCAAAAGTATTACAATAAATATGAGTTTTCTCACAAACACATATTAATTTTCATATAACTTTACAGGAAAATCATCACTTTTCAAAATATTACAATGGCTAAACCATCATACTTGCACTTGGTTGCAAAACCATACTTAGATCCCACGTCAGCAGCTTCAAAACCACACTTAACAGCTTGAAAGCCTCAACATCAGGGTCTTCATACTGAATGACAAATCCTCAGTAGCGGGCTCTTCATACTCGATGGCCCACTTATAAGTTAAGCTCACTCCTACAAAATCCAATAAAACTAGCAATTGCCCCAAGGAAGATGCAATAATACACCGTGAAGGTAATTGTTAGCGGGTAAGTGAGAACATGTAGTCTAGTATCTATCATTGCCTAACCAGTATAACCTATTAATAAGAAAAAGAACATCATTGGCAAACACATAAGAATTCCTGTTAACCCGCCAATCTATTTTGAAAATGTTTGATAGTTTAGAAAAAGGCTTGTCTGATGAGGAGTTAGTGGATAATCTAGTTGCCTACATCTTTGTTTGCACTTTCACCATATGAAGCTGAAGTGAGAACTTTGTTCACATTTGTCTCAAACATCTTGGTGCCAAAAACTTTACTTCATGTCAAAAATTCTTCATTATGAAAATATATTTGCTGCACTTAACTTTTAGTGGAGTTAACATCTTCAAACCTAGGAAATTGGTAGATATAGAAGATCTACATAATTGTTATCCTTGGAATCCAAGGATTATTATATAATGATTGGATGCTATGAGGGTTGGTTTGAAGGTCATTGGAGATTTTAAGGAAAATTGTATAGAATGATAATGTAAGAAATATAGAATTCCCAATGTGCCTTGGTTTAATGATGAGCAGACTCTTCTTGGTTATATTCATGGTGTTTCTCAAAAGAGGGGAAAAACAATGAACAATGAACAATTGGATAATTTTTCCCGTGAGCTCCATCTAAGCCTTAATTACAGTCAAACAGTGTTCTGTGAAATAACCTCGCCAAATCTCACAAACAAATGACCATCAGAAGTGCTGCTTGTGCTTCCTGTACCGTCTCTGTGATTTCCTTCCACATATTCATCTAAGTATCTCCTGTAGTTGTTGCTGGGTGCTGGTTGGTTTACTTGGATACTTGGAGTTTGTTTAGAAGCTGGTACTAATGACTGCAAAACTCTAGCAACCTCATGCATGGTGGGGCAGTCAGAAGGCTATCTCTTTGTGCAAAGTAGTGCAAGTTGAAAGATCTTTGTTACAACCCCAATATCTATGCAGGTTGTTGCTACTTCTTGGTCGACAGTTTCCATTACTGTATTGTTGTCTGCTTTTGATAGAATCTACATTCAAATGGCCATGTCAATAAAACTAAAGGTTATTTCTGTATTTTCTTGGTCTATGCAGTGTCCCAAGACAAAGAGAACATAGGTAGAGGTGTGAGTTTTTGCAGAGGCGATACACTTGGCAATGCGAAAGTCTGACAAATGTGCTTCAAAATTGTCATCTAAGAGAATGTTGGAATTTTTTACATCTCTGTGAATAATACGTGGGTTACAGTCGTGATGGAGATATGCCAGACCTTGTCCAGCTCCCAAAGAAATCCTTAGGCGTGTGTTCCAGTCTATCTTAATCTTCTTTGAAGATCCTACATACAAAGAAACATTGTTTAGATTCTCCAATTCATCGATTAGCAAACATCAATCATATATGAAA